>JAFIDM010000007.1:76091-90422 GCA_023159025.1 Thereuonema tuberculata
GTCTTATGGTAACTTAAAACTAAAATTTCCTGTTAAGATTTTAGATGAAGCGTTTTATATCGATATCTAATGAAGTTTATTTTATAGGTTGGCTTGAGTCGTTGTATGGATCGGCTGCATTTATTTCCTGATGTAGATTGCGATAATTTTTTCCCACGATGCTATAAAGTCAGTCTTCTTCATGAAAAACAATTATTTATTGGTAACTATCTCTAGTAAAGATTAATTAATTATCTTATCTACAGGGTGTACCTGAAATGTGCTGCCAAACTTAAAGGTTGTGTTCAATCATGCGAAAAAACGAATAAATGTCGTATAAACATGGGTCTGGAAATGCTTTATTTCCAAGATATGAACAATGCAACAATACAGAGGTTCTGGCCGTACAGTAGCTCAGTTTCACAGAAAGTGCTGGAAATGTCCTCCACCGCCCACAATGCACGCAACACGACGACGTTCCATTGACTGCCAAACATGGTCGAAAATGCCAGGTGCACGTCGAATTGTGTTGCATCCATCCACTATGCGATCATGCAGTGCATGGGCGTCAGGAACCGGTGTGGTGTACACTAATGCTTCAAGATAACCCTTTATGAAAAAGTCCAGATGGTTTAAAATCCAGGGAACGAGCAGGCCATGTCACGATTACTGAGAAGCAATTTAATGACTCTACGATACGACGTAAAGGCCAACACCTCTGTATCGTTTCATCGTTCATATCGATAGTCATTTCCAGATCCATATTTATGTGACATTTATTCGTTGTCTTGCATGATTGAATACAACCCTATAAGTTTGGCAGCATATTTCAGATACACCCTGTATATGTTATTGTAGATATTTTGTCAAAGCATTGTTCTGTTGTTAAATTGTTTTCTCTTGTGTTTATTTAGAGAATTATCATTTAACTGCGTGTATATCGATGCTCAAATGGATTGTCAAACACTGCAATCCAGAGGCAGAGAAAGTAAATCCTCTGCCCAAGAGAATTATTCCTAAGAAAGCCATCGAAACAGCGATCTGTCACTGCGAAGTATTTCTAAATTTAAAAAAGAAAGATAATTTCGAAAGAAAGCGTGTAAGTAAGACTTTAAATTGTACTAAAACTTTTCTTAACGTTACTTTAAACCTAGAAATTTCACATTCTAAATAAATCTCTGGCTATTACTTGTCCGGAACTTACTACGGATGAAAAAGAACGCATGAAAGGAAGGATAATGTTGACACTGACTTAACATCAGGCAAATCACTATGGATGTTATATATACAGGGTGATTCAAAATCCCCTGTACAAACTTGAAAGGTAGATCAGGAATACAAAAACAACCGTAATCATAGTGGAACGTATGTCCGCAAACGCCATCCGAATGTGCTAGAGGGCGCTGTTTGGCAGCACAGTTAAGCAGTGTGAGCCATCGTTATTTGAGACGTTGACTTTGTGCGAGTACGATGCATCGCTTCACTAATGCTTAGAGGGCAGATATGCAGTTAGCCTAAGGGGCAGCGAAAATGGATACGGATGATCCGCTGTACAACTGTATCACGAACGGTCCCCAATAGACTTCGTCCCAAACACCAAACGTTTGCACCAGAGATTATGTTTGAAACCGATTGTGTGAAACTGCAAGTGTACATTTTACAGTCATACTGTAAACATATGACTAACAAACATGCTGTCTACCTTACTTGTTGTCTTTTATTTCTGAACCTTAGTGTACCTTCTAGCATATTCGGATGGCGTTTGCGGACATACGTTCCACTATGAATATGTTTGTTTTTGTATTCCTGATATACCTTTAAAGTTTGTGTGGTGAATTTTGAATCACCCTGTATATTTACATTGAAAATTAAAGAAGTTCCATTTTAAAGAAGGTTGAGTAAACCCTAGGGCCCGTCCGAATGAGAAATAAACCAGGAACAATCTTCAACCAAGGATACTCTTTCAGCTCACAGTTCAGTGCCTATACCACTGGACTATCGAATCCACAATACTAAAACATAAAATGTACAAATTCCTGCAAGACACTAGACATCTCATTAGTTATGTCAAATGAATAAAGACAGGCTCTGATTTATAGTATTTTAATTCTGGTTATGCAACATTGCATTGGAACAGTACGAATGTTTCTATCCTGTTGCGAGCTAGCTGTTTAAAACGTTATTCCGACACACTGTATGAAAGTGCATACTAGGCTTTAGGTGCGTAGTCTGCAAAGTAATACTTGAAACCCTTAAGCTACGCGAACACCATCCGATTTTGCACCAACTTAGTCGGCCAACTTCGAGTTGGTCCGATTTTGTCAGCCGCGAACACCATCCAACTCGCAAATGAAGTCGGCCGCGATAGCAGCAATCCCATAATTCAATGCGTTTCCCCAAGCAGCTGTGGAAAATCCGAAAAAATCGAGGTTTTGAAACCCTTCTGATAAATTCTGCCGCATACAATTACTGCATTTCAGTATAAACTTTATTTATGCATGAAAGAAACTCGCAGTACTCTGATATTCATTATGTACGCGCTTGTCGTCGACTCGAAGCGGTGATAATCGTTTAAGGACGCATTTCTTTCCATGGGCATGACGTCATGACTGACGTGTTCCAGCGCTGCCCTGTGATTGGCAATTCCGCCCAACTTTCGCGAGTTGGCCGACTCGAGTTGGTTGGGCAGCAACAAATAAAATCGCTGGCAAGTCGCTGAAAAACGTGCTCAAAGTCGTCTCTAGCGACTCGAAAACTGAAAGTTGGCCGACTAAGTTGGTGCAAAATTGGATGGTGTTCGCGGGGCTTTAATAAAGAGTAATGGGTCGTGCCGGCGTGGCCGAGCGGTCTAGACGGCGGTCTGCCGTTGCGACCAGTGTGCCGATACCTGGGTTCGAATCCCGGCCGTGACATGGATGTTTCTTTCTTCTTCTGTTTCTCCTTCTGTCCGTTCCTGCAGGTGCCACTATGTGCAGGTGCAACTAGGATCAATCTATGAGTCCGGGCATTTGTAAAAAATAAATAAATAAATAAATAAAAGAGTAATGGCTGTCATGGAAAACTGACAAGTAAATAAAACCACGATTAGATATATTAGATACATATGTACCAATCTATATTTCAGAGAATAAAAATCATTCAGAAATACTGTTTCTGTCGAAAATGAAGATGACAGTTTTTAAAAACAAAGAATGGCATTCACTTTGCAATCAGTTTTATAGATATACCGTATTGTCCGGCGTATAAGATGACTTTTTAAACCAGGAAAATCTTCTCAAAAGTCGGGGGTCGTCTTATACGCCGGGTGCTGAAACTTCCGAGCCGAACTGGAGAATCTGCGGTCGCCGCATATGGTGGGGGGAAGCTCAAAAACGGCCGCGGCCGCATCCCCGCCGTATGCGGCAACCGTATGAAAGCAGCAAGGACGGCGCTGTACAAATACGGTGGAAGAAAATCCACTCACCAGGATTCGTGGAAAGAAGTGACTTAATGCGGTCCCGATGTGAAGGGCGGAGCAAGCTGCAGGCGTCCGGGACGCCCGGGTAGGGAAAAAAGAGATAGAGCTTTTTACCGGGGACAGAATAAACAAGGCTACAGTTAAAAAATACTATGATTTTAGTGAAATTCTAAGGAAATGTAGCATTAAAATAATGCACCAGAATAAACAAAGCTACAGTTACTTGAAGACAGGGAGAGCTGACCAATCCAAGCAGGCGTTGTATACAACAACCAGCCAATCGCCGGTAAGGTACATCGCTTTTAAAAGAAAAGTTTAATCCACTTGCACTGTTTTATGTTTACATATTTGATGACAAATAGCATTATGTTTATAAGTGACAGTTTTCCTGCTAAGTATCTGCATGTCATAAGCATTTGAATTAAAATTACCATATTGAAATTAAATATGATGTTTTTTTAATTTTGTTTGGTGTGCGTCGGAAGAGGGATAGTCTTATACGGCGAGTATATCCCAAACTCTATATTTTAGTTGGAAAAATTGGGGGTCGTCTTATACGCCGGACAATACGGTACCTCAATGTTTTCTTCGAGGAGCGCTGCCTGTTAAACAGAACTGTTTTATTATAAAAGAAGTTACGAATAAGTTTAGAAAACCTAGTAGAGCAGTATTAATAGAGTTACATAAACAGAAGAGCAAGGCTGAGCCATCAGTTATGTGATCTGTACCTTGTACGTTTTAAAACGCTATAATCTCTGACAGTCTGGAGAGAACAAAGTTGAGGGCGAGGATAAGAAATTGCAATAAAGAGGAGAAAGAGACATAAAAAACATTGTTGTTCACACATGGAAGACCGATAATTAGGCCTTTAATTTTGGTCAATCAGCAGAAAACTACTATTATGAATAAGTTTAATGGGTAAAATTTAGGATTTTAAAATTCTATTATTGCAAATTACAAAATTAACAACTGTTTGTAAGTACTCTTTAACATAAAGATCAAATGCTCTTTGCACAACCTAAGAATCGCTCGAGATTTGATATTTAAAATTAGAAATTCAGTTCCAGAACGATTTGAATTTGGCGGCAATGTAGTAGAAGTTAATAAAATATTCTTTCACCAGATTGAGTATAATTGCTTAATTCTGTATATAAATAATTAAACTTCGTAATTTGTAAATTTCTGGAGTGGTGAAAATTGTTCTTAATTCGAGTATTTTATTTCTTAGATTATAATGGTAACAGACACGGGTTGGAATATCCTGATTGGCTGGTATTACCAGGTACTAAGTGGTAATGCAATGTTTGCTGATGCAGAACGCTATGTTCCGAAATGCGAAGAACTTTTGGCCAAATTCCGACACCATTGCCCGCAATTAGACATGGACGGAATGAATAATTTGTGGATAGTAAAACCAGGGGCCCAGTCTAGAGGTGTAGGTAAGAAGTAATATCAGATAACAAGATATTTTTCTTTAAATTTAGTCAGGTTATCTCTACTTAGGCCTAACTGAAGCAAAGTACATTGAGCGAAACATAGAATGTGAGACATACTTTAGGAACTGAATTATTCGGGACATACCAAATAGTTCCAACAGGACTATGGAGAAGACCAAATTTGTAATTGCTCCGCTTCAGCTCCGTTCCGACATCAAAGTACTTGCTCCATGCTCCAAATAAAGTTTTTAATTCGTATTACCAAAGGTCTAATATTAAAAAAAAGCGTATTTTTTTATAATAAATAAACTTTATTAATCATCGTAATTAATTTTACAAAAGAGAACGGCGTCCAGTAAGTCGTCTTTCATTGCCTGTCTTGTATCATTTAACATCAATTTTAAGACAGAAAATAGACAGTGACTTGTGTAGTGGCCGATTCAACTCGATAGACAGCTTGAATTCGATATGAGTAACCCTCAATAGCTTAAAACGCTAATTTTACTTTAAGCCTACCCATACCATCGATTGCATGACAATGTTGGTGATAATTCCTCTCAAAGTCTTCCTTATTCGAATGTTGCATTTCTGAAACTCTCTGACATTTTTTCCAGCTTGTCCAGCTCTTTTTCAAAATCATCATCTTCTAAAGAATTGTCTGCTGAAATCGAACTATTTATATTTCCTTTCTATGATTGTTGAAAACTTGCTATTCGATGTGGCTGCTCGGATTCAATTGTAGAGGATTCCAGCCTTTCACCCTCTTGCCTCGTATCAAAACGTTTAAAAATTTAGTTTTTCGAGTCATCCGACAACATTCAAAAGCCCTTCTTTTGCTTTTATCGTTTGCGACGAACTCAGTAAAATCTATACCGGAGATCTACATAAACTTCAGCATGGAAATGGATGTTTGGGAAAAGATTTGCTTGACGTTTTCGCATGGAGGTCAAAATTCCCGTAGCAATTTGTCCTCCATTGTTTGGGAGAAATTTTGCAAAATTTTGCCACTCCTTCACGTAACTCCCGGAGTTTAATATTTGGCTTTTTACAGGAGATCTCTCACATTCTCAGCTTTATTTCTGCTTTATTTAATATCAATTCTCTGGCTCCACCCGCAGCTACTAGTTCACAATAATGCTTCAAAACAAGTAGACGGTCAATCATTGCAAACGTTGAACCCCAACCAGTATCCAAGGGTTGGGTTAGCCTACTTAATTTTAGAAGAAATACTACGAATGTTTAGGGTTCGTAATTTGATATCGACTTGCGTTATTTTCTCTAAAATTCCTTGACTGGTTCTTTTTTTCAACCCATCCCATATTTACAACTGAAGAATGTGAATACGGAGTACTACCTCTCATCAATTGAACTTTTGAATTCTGTTCAAGTAGCCATTTTGGCGATGTAAGGCTAGGATCCTCAACCCATTGTGCAGCAACATCCATGTCGAGTTCTTGGCCATCACATTCCTCAGTTTCTTCCTTCAGTGAAATTAACATCACAAACTAGGAACTTCAGTGAAATTATTTCGGTTTTATTTATATTATCACAATTAGAAACGGTTTCACTGTTGCTGAATTTTTTTTACAGCAAACGTCATGTTCGCTGCATTGTCAACATACATACTCAAAATTTGATAGAAATATTTAAAAAAAATTAAAATTTTAAATTTATAATAATAAAAAATCTGGAGCAGTGGAGCAGCCGAAAACTTGTGTGCTTCGACTTCTCACGAGCTCTGGACAAGAACCGATTGCTCCACTGTTCCGTGCTCCAGCTCCGGGCTGAAGAACCAAAACCCTGATTCCAACAACAACAAGAATAATAATACAACGACTTGTTTGGCTTGAATTGGTACTACATCATATCCAATTGTATTGCCCATACTGTTAAAGGCTATAAAATGCATTTTTGAAGTTTTGCTGTGATTATTTATGAAGAGTTTAAAATGTTTCCTTTCGTTTGTTTTGATTCCCACATTTCTTCTGCGAAATGTCGATTGCAGCATGCTTTTTTAACTATACAGCGAAAAACTATTTGTTATTGACGTCATGTGTTACTGGTGTTTTATGTAATTTTAAATAATAATAATAACAACTATAACGAAATTAAAAAGTATCATTGACAGGCATTGTGCAGTTGATACGAGTTTCCATTGGAGATCTACGTTTCAACCAGAAACCTGCGCAATATACAGGATGATTCTAAATTCATAGGATAAACTTAAAGGAGTGATAGGGCACAATTAACTAAACTTTTTTTGTCAAACAATGTTTATCCGCAACTATCGCGTTTACGCGGTAGAGGGCGCTATTTGGTCGTTGACAATATCCGCCCACAGATTCAGAGAATCATTGCTGTTAAGCATGTGGCCATGAAGCGTGTGGATTTGTTTGCCCCCAAATGAGCATTGTGCACATTAAACACTCCCTCATGTGTGCTGGAAATCCGACTGCACTGCACTCTGCTGTGAAATCCAGCGGCAGAAGTTGATGCGCCGTGGAAATACCCAGCTTTCAATGCATGAATTCTCTATAAATGGAATGGATGTAATTGCTCCTGGTGGAAAATTCTCTATATGGGGGTTTGGCTCACAGCTACGTGCAACAGCTCTGGTACTTGTGTCGGGACGTTCCTCAACCTGTCGTAGAATGTAAACGCGACAATTGCGGACATACATTGTTTGACAAAAAATGTTTGTTTGAGTGTGCCCTACCAACCCTTAAAGTTTATCATATGAAAGTTGTTCCTAGCAGCACCATTTTGCAGTGCTGTAGGTGTTATATCAGAAAACTAAAGTTTTTTTTAAAAAAAAAAAGATCAGCAAATTTCTTGAAATTATACCAAATGCCCCAGCGGAGTACTGTTGTATGTTTGGTCCTATAAACGAGTAATTTCAATGGCCAGGTGTCTGTGTTTTGTAATCTTTTCTAGTTCTTTTTCTTCGACTTCGGCATTTACAAGTATTGCATTATCAATGTTTCAAATGTTTCTCTTTTCTGTCACTGTTATGTCTGGTGTAGCATGCTCTAGGTATCTGTTCTTTTGAATTCTAAACTCCCACAGGATCATAATTTCTTCGTTTTCTAACACCTTCTCTAAGTGATGCTTCCATGCGTTCTTTGGCACTTTTGTACTTTTTACTCAATGACCAATGAATTAACTTTGCAACCTTGTCGTGATTGGTCGTGTAATACGTCTGTGCTATCCTGCTACATTCACATATTACATGAGATGCAGTTTCATCTTTTTCTTGGAAAGGTCGGCATTTAGAATTTTCACTAATATTCTGGATTTTAATCTTCATCAGGTTTGTTTGTAATACCTGTTCTTGAGCAGCAAAAATAGATCTTCTATTTCTTTCTTGATGGTACCCAGCTTTAGCCATACCCAGGTTAAATTGCTGTTACTTTTCCCTTCGATATTTTTTAGATGTTGCATATGTAGTGGTTTATTTTTCCAACTATTTAACCTATCATCAAATGTCTGCTTTTTATATTCAGCTTTTGTTTCTATTGTTTTTGAAATATTCTTAGTTTTTATTTCCTTCAGTAGTTTTTCAGGCTTTTGTTGACATAATCATTTAAACCTTTTTTTTTCTCTTTCTTCGTTGAACCTGTAGTAATCCTCTTTTCCTTGGTATATATCATCTGTCTACATCACTTTTTTGGGGTAGCGCATGATACATATTCACTAAATTTTTAGATTTTTGAATTTTTCTAATTCGCTTTGCATCCAATCTATTATTCTCGATGGGTATCTAATTATTGAAATTATCCAAGTATTTCTGGCTCTGATCGTGTTTTCCCCATTTAACTTTGATTTTTAATACTTTTCTCACTCTTATAGTGCATTACCTTTATTTCTGATCTGAACCTTTATATTTAGGATATTATCTGCTTATAAAATTCCTAGATATTTATAATTTTAGTTATTTGATAATGATTTCATGATACATCCATTTTCGAGTTCTATTCCCTCTAAATTGTATTTTTCCATGTTTCATTGATAAGATTGCACATTTATGCATCGGACTTTTATTTTGCTATCATTGCTAAAGATTTGGATTATATTCAGCAAAGATTCGAGTTCAGCAGGGCTTTTCGCATAAAATTTCAAATCATCCATATACAGTAGATGGCTTATTTTTCCAGCTTGGTCAGAAATATAATAGTTCATTTCGGTTTTATTCAATTTTATTGGCAAGAGAATTACAGAGATGTTAAACAATAATGGTGACAAAGAATCTCCTTAAAAAAATGCCTGTTTTGATGTTAATGATATGCCATTAACACAGTTTTCCATTTTCTTATGTTTTCTTTAAAGAATTGCTGAATTTTCTTACCAATTCCAAACATTTCTATGCTATTTTAGGTTCTTCTTCTCTCAGCTTCTGTACTTCAGGGAATTCCAATTCGGGAATATTTTCTTTTTAATAATAAACCTTCACTGATCCTTTATTCTTTGTTCTGTAATGGCACTTTCTGGATGGTTTCTCTTCCAAATTTTCATCATCCGTTTCTCAAAAACACAGGCTAAAGGATTTGCCTGGTAGTAACATTTCATAATTTTTGGTGGTAGTTCAAATTTTAAGTTTAATGTTGTTCCAGTAGCCTTGAAGCAGCCTGTTATGATTCCTGAACAGAATTTGCTGAGCCGTGTCGACAAATGTCCTTAGTTTGATGGTGGTAGGTACTCTTAGTTTCACTGCCCACCTTCGACCTTATGTATTTCACAAAGAAAAGAATTTTTTTATGATAAATATATCTCATTTATTTTTTATTTATAGTAATAAGTGATGACTTATTTATGATCTCTAATAATTTTTGTTTTTATTTTTAAGGAATTAAAATCTTACAGACTTTAGACGAAATTATTCCTTCTGATTTGTATTTAGATTCACTACATGCGGATATAGTTCAAAAGTATATAGGTAAAGGAAAAATAGTATGTTTTTAATAATTGTAATAAAAGTAACATATATTTAAGAATAAAAATTTAACCAAGATTCTCAATTTTTTTAAACTATTGATTATCTAATATCCGTTTAAGTATGTTAGATTACGTTAAACACAAAGGTCTATTATTATTACATCGCACTAAATGTATTGGAACCTTCATAATTTAATGAAAGAGCTGTAATAATATTTTATAATAAAAAAAGAAAAGTTTTAAAACTTCTTATCTTACGGGAGTAAAAATCCTGTAATTGCTCCAAAAGGGATTCTCTGATGTTTTTGTATAATTTCATCTCTCAATAATTTCACCATTTGCAGAATGCTTATAAATTTGTTACAGCGTAACAGTTCTTTATGTTTTCATCATAATACGTTCTTTCTTGATTTTAGAGCGACCCTTGTTGATTCATAAAACGAAATTCGATATTCGCCAATGGTTTTTGGTTACTGATTGGAATCCACTCACCATTTACTTCTACCGAGACTGTTATATACGGTTCTGCTCTAAGCCATTTTCGTTAAATGATAGGAGTGTGTAAGTAACATTTCAAATAGTAATTTTTTATATTGAATTGATTAAAATTATATTTCCTATACTTTTTATAATTTTTAGAACTAATATATAATATATCCGCTGACGATGCGAGGCTAAGTTGGTCGTATCCTTATAGAAACAGAAATCTGGTCTCTGTATAGGCTTTTCTAACAAATTCCACATTTCTGTTCGGCTTTATCATATATACGAGGATGTGCTCTAATTTTTGCCGCATCAGTTATTTTTTCGCAACTAATTCGAGTAGGTTTCCAGAGATGGAGTCCGTGTGAACAGTAGTACCTGACCTACAGCACCAAGAAGTAAATTCACTGCGCAACCGGATCCTGCAGAAAACATTGAGACATCGATGGATATGCGGTTGAAGCATAGTGCGCTTATAGAGTTCGAGACAGCAGAAGGTGTTTTATCGACCGAGATCTATCGTCGAATGGTGATAGTGTACGGCGATGCGTGTGTGGACGTGAGCGCGAAAAGGCGTTGGACGGTGATCCAGGGACATCGTTGCTTGCGGACAAAAGGTATACAGTCACCAGTGACGGCACCAACAACCTGTAGATGATTTGATTGGTGGATCAATCAGCAAGAACTGACCGATATCCTCGGCATTTCACGTGAAAGGATAGCACAAATTACGAAAAAAATGCCTGGGATATGTGCCTGTTGGGTGCTTCGGCTGCCGAAATGACGCAGAGCAAATTATCAAGAACTGGTCCGATAGGAGATCGAAAATGCCGATTTCTAGAGAAAAATGCGTCAGTCGATGGAATCCCACCATCTGTATTCCCTACCAACCAAGATAGTTGGTGCCGCATAGTTTCGCGATTTTTTTTTTTTATCAGCATCGTGGGGAAGCTGATGACTGCTGCTCCACACAGCCTAATGCCGCTTCTAATGCTTTCATTCCTTCTGTATGAGATATGAGGTTTTTTTTATTTTGTTTAAGCGTTTTTTTTTTTTTAGCTATTTTTTACATTTTAAAGATAAAAAATAATCGGCCGGTTAAAGCCTAGATCCAGTTAAACGAAGTTCGGTTAAGAGGGAGTCTACTGTAGTTCTTTCTTTGGCAGTTTCTCTGGAAAATATATGACTGTTCTACAGAGTAAAGAAAAATTAATAATGAAAAATAAATACTATTTATGTCTAAATCAACATAAGTAATAGTTGGCAAGCTCAAAACTTTCAAATCTTACATCAAAACTAGTTGAAATCCTGTTGCTTTGGTTTTACTTTCAGCTTTATAGTAAAGCATATATGAGTATACAGGAAGTTCCCGGGAAGTTCCCGTGCCCCCTATTATGTTATTATTTTATTTAGATTATGATGCTTCTCTTTATATGGTAAATGACCTGTCTATCACTTGAATATATATTAGTTAGTTAGAGTAATATTATTTTTATCTTAAAAGTTATTTATTATCATAATTAAAAAATGTAATGAGGCCAACACATGTATTTTAAGATTAAACATTTTTTTAACACATTAAAAGGATAAAAACTACAGTTTCAGCTCGCCTGCGAGCCTTTCGCAAGTCATTTCTTATTTGTATTTTTCGTCATATATAAAAGTTGTCATCAAAATTAACAGTAGTGCAGCTTCAACCACTGATGTTTTGTTGAAGTTAGGGCAGTTCAAAAAAGTATCAGTGTAATATTTTTCTTTGAGATTGTAATAATGCCATATAGTGAATAGAGAAGACGAAAAATAATAATACCGTTAGTGAATACAGACAATGAAAAATCAAGGATTCCCGAAAAATGTATAGAAATTAGTAATTCCTACAAGATTTATTGCCATAAATAACTGTAAACAGTAAGAAAAAAATTACATTTCTGGCAGCCATTCATTTGTAGCCTACATGTTTAATTTTCTTTTTATATTTTCAACTGCCGATTTGACTCCGAAACTAGCACGTTCTTACTGCTATTTCAGTTATTTTCTCATTAAATAAGTCAATTACTTTACATTATGTATTCTACACTTTAACTATTTACTTTGCCTTAAAAAAATGGTAATTGATCAAAAATTATCAGTCTTCCGGAGTCGGTTTGTTTTATCGACACCGAAAATGTATTTAGATCTTATCCATCTATTTGCTGTCACGAACAGGACTGCACAAAAATATTTCTTATTTACCATCATATACTTTCTGAACTTAAACTTCGATATGATCCAAACGAAAAAAATATCCTTACTCTAAATTTTCAAATTCAATTTAATTACTTTTTTTTTTCAGTGCGGCTCATCTTTGTAATAATGCTGTTCAACAAAATTTTATGTTTAATCGCCTCAATTCAAATGATGATATACCAGCAGAATGTATGTGGAGCTATGATGAGTTCAAGACCTATCTCAAGTAAGTATTAATACAGGCCTAATCTTTGCAACAATTTAGGGAAAGGAACTACAGTTTTATCTTTGCTTGAGAACAGAAATTTCATTATCTATTACATAAAGATGAGTTTAGGAATATTCATTGATGTATTCGCTGCGTAATGAACTGTTTCTTATGCAGAAATAACAAATAGAAAATTAGAAACACAGTTGAAAAAACAGTATAATTTTAATGCGTTGGATTACGAACACGTTCCGGGTATTAGCCGTCATCAGTTCAGAATGATTTAAAATTTCCGTTGGTTCACTAAATAACGAGTCACATGTTGGTAGAAAAGTCAATTGTTAACAGATAGTGTTGTTGCTATGAGGAAGGATTCTTTTATGATATTCTGTTTCCACTTCTCAAAAAAAATGGTTGATGTCCCGTGCTCACTTCGTGGTTGAATGATGAAGAACTTTTACATTTATAATAATACTCATTCATGTTTCACTCGACATCCTAATCGCCAAGTGGTACATCCAACATAGAACTTATCACAAACACTACAAGGTATTTTACATATAATATCTAACTCCATAATATACTGAAGCTCGGTTACAACGCATCTTTCGGATCCAAGATCTCGAAGATCGCGATATAACCCAACTTTTATTACTTCGCGATGTCAAATGTCGTATATCGCACCCTATTATCATAAATCATTACCTTTTCAACACTTTGATGGGTTATATTAGCCAAAATCGATTTGTCGCCGCCATCTTGGCATCTTGTACAAACGACGAGTCACGTGGATCGAAACTAGGTATTCATACGCCTATTAGATTACATGGGCCTCTTTACTGGTTGTCATTGGCAGAAAAAAAGATCTCGATATTCATTTTGGTTAAGCGAAAAAGTTCGCGATTCTGGTATTTTTTTAAAAATATATTTTATTGGACGCATTTTCGTGACATTAGGGTGGATATAGAGTCTCAATTACTGTAAATAATAAGGAAACAAGCATATTAATTTACATCTTTGATTTGATTTTAGAGAAAAAACGGTAAATTTTGCAATTTTACAATTATACACCTTTTCCAAAAGAGACGGGGTCCAAGATCAAATCGCGTTATATCCGAATTCGCGTTATAACCGAGCTTCAGTGTACTTAACTCCATAATATTATTCATAATATTATTCAACGTAAGAATGTTGGTGTTCTTACATTTGTTGACAATCTGTAAATTAAACCTACATAATAAATCGCTAATGGGTCCATTTACTACATCAACATATGCGTTAATAGCAAAACTTTTTGTGTGGATCCTGAATCTTAGTAGTTTTTTTTCAATCTCCAAATTTCTTCTTATAAAAATATTTTCCTTATTGATCATCTTCATAGGGTCACCATTGGCAAGGAATAAATATATATAATATATATATAAATATATATAATTTCTTAACATAAAAATAGTTGAACAAATCAAGTCTGGCTCTTCTAAATAAATAATGTAAAACATTTCTTTTTCATAGATAAAGGATTATTAGAAAGATAATTTAATACAATGTTGCTCTGTGTCTTCTTTCTGATTACTCCTGTTTCTATTGAATTACCCCTTATTTTGACATTG
>JAFIDM010000007.1:90522-110433 GCA_023159025.1 Thereuonema tuberculata
GGATGTCCCGGTGTAATGGCTCAGGGTGCGAAATCTTTGTTTTGGTTTGAGTTCAATTCCTTGTTTGCACATTGCACATTAAAATTTATTCTTCTTTAGTACAAACTGGTATTTTTCTTTGGTAATGAGGTTTTGTCATATTATTTATGTTTATTTATTTTAATAATTATGCATGTTTAAAATGTTTTACATTATGTATGTTTTGTAATTTGGTGGGACGAGAGTATATGCAAATTAGTATGGTAGACAACTCCGGGATTATACTGCTGCAAGTCGGCGAGAAGGGGAGTTGGAGAGAAGACACCGGAGAGAACGGAGAGGTGGCGATCGGGCGTTGGTAGCCAATGAAGAACACGTTAGTCGTGATAGCCTCCGTGGTTCTCCTTTGTTTTGTGTGTGTCGCCGAATAAGAAGAACCTACCAGCGAACCAAGAAAGAAGAAAAACTTCTCAATTGTCCACCGGGCCAGGAATACGTGAGACAAGTTGACTTTCGTAATACTTTATCTTAAAGACAGAACTTAAGGATCAAGCAGATGCTCTTTGTAAATTCAGCTACCTAAAGCAGCAACATAAACTGTGCATTAAAATAGAACTTATTATCATTTTATTTAAGCCACACAGATCCACGCAAATTATTACACTTTCCTGAAAACTATATAATTAAATTAGCAATACTAAAGTTATCTACATCGGATTAACTTTAAACATATTTTAAAAGATAACATTAAATCTTATCAAACTACGAGCAAATTAACGAATTAGCTAAAAGGATTAATTTTTATTATTTACGATATCGATAGAAATCCATTGTTTAGATTCCAGTGTTTTTCTATGTAAATTTATGACACCTTCTTGTGCTAATTTCTGACTGAGGACCAACTTGGAAAAGATTTCTAATGTACAAGTTGAAACATCTACTGTATAGTCCTTAAAGTTTGTAACGACCCAGGGTTTGCTGCATCTACCTCCATTTCCTACCCTTTATTTTCATCATTCTTTATAAGAAAAGTCTTTAGAAATATTTTCCTATCTTCTTCATTTGCCCAAACATTGGTTTAAGCATTCCTTTGTTTCTAATAAATATCCAATAACATCAACCCATTTGTTCTCCCAGTATTTCGATTTTTTATCCAAAAATCTTATCAAGGAATATTAAATAGAAGAGAAAAACTACTTTTCTCCTTCTAAAAAGATCAAAATATGAGTTTTTCTCTTCTATGCAATATCCCTTGATAACGATTTTTGGATAAAAAACTCGAAATATTGGGATAAGAAATGTGTTGATGTTGTTGGATGTTTATTAGAAGTACGTGTTTCTGATATTTGGAAGAGCTGTATCTTTCTCATTTTCGTATCTTTCTCTTTCCATTTGGACTTCCTTTTATCGCTTTCCACTTTCCTTCTTTGAACTTTAAAGCCATCTTGCTTTGTTTATCATGTCTTTCAGCCGTAGACAAATTGTCGACAGATATGCTCGTAGATAGGGCCCCTACAAGGGCGGATGGAGGTCAGTTGGTCCTTCAGCACCGACGCCCGGACTGAGATCTACAGTATGTTTATACTGTATAACAGGGGTGGGCCAGACGTCGATCGCGCATTTTGGGGTGACCGCATGTGAGATTTCAAAATTCTGAAGATGTTGGGTTGTCGATTTGGAGATTCCTTTTTTTCTTTTTTTTTTTTGGTTGTCGATTCCGTTTTTTTTTACTCTTAAGGTGACCGCGGCACTTGAAGTATACTTGAGTTGCCCTTACCTTACAAAAGTCTGCCCACCCCTGCTGTAGAAGTATTAAATCGTGTGGTATTTTCGCGATATTTTTGACTAAGAATTTATGATTTTGTTCGTAACATGGGGGGAGGAGGGAAGGAATGCCCGGTATTGCATTTGGTACCTGGGCCCGGAATTTGATGTGGGGGGCAGATCTCTCTCCAACCTGTTGCTTTCCTTCGTGACGTCATCCGAGAAGGACAGTCAAGACTTGCGAAAACAAACAAAGACAGAGTGAAGGGAACATCCGAAAGGAGTAGGCGGCCGGACACTTGCTCCAATTGAAGCAAACGACAGCTCCTGAAGCCTGCTTGGCCTGTCGTAGCATGGAACTAGGTGAGGTCTGCTCGGAAGGCAGGACTCAGAAGTAATTGGCTTTCACGGAGGATCTTGCTGTCTTGTGCGTTCTTCAAAACCTTCCCCCTTGCAAAGTGAAAGGTAATACTTCATGGAGGGTTTGGTGAGTCAAATGAGCGTTCTTCAGATCTTTCCATTTGCTAAGTGAAAGTGCATTGCCACGTCTAATCTCTGCGCTCGAGGATCACACACAGTGTTTTGTTTCATCCTAATTGCGAGCGCTACTAATCATGTCAGCCACAGTGTGTAGACTAGACATTGAACTGACTGTCTTCAACCAGTGTATCAATATCAACAACGCTCAATTTGGATGAATGCTGCTTCACGCAGTCGCCTTCTGAAGCCATAATGAGACTATTATCTGTATTAGTGGTAAGTTCGTTTTGTGTTAATTTTTATGTGGATCCAATTTTGTTAACAATCCCGGGATATGAATAATCTTACATTGTTTTATATGTATTAAACTTCCTCTTGTAATTGAATCAGCCTTTGGGAATTTCCCTTTTATTCATCTTAACTTAACTATTGACCTCGCGTATTTATTTGTTGATCTGAGCTACGAGAGGGAGCAGCGCCTTTTGGGGCGTGGTTCGCCGCGGGTATCGTAATCCTTCCCCTCTGTCATCTCCCCTTCGCCCCCGAACTAACTTCTCTCATCTGATGCTAGATAGCGGGGCGACACATTTCTCTCCCCCTACTTTGTTTACAAACAGTCCCTTTCCTCTCTGGCTTCACTGCCGGACACTATCACCTATTCCCTGAATCCTTAATTCTTCGATTTTCTATTTATTAACATTTTAAAAGAGGTATAATTTGGGCCCAGCACCTCATTAATCCTTTAAGCCTTCCACTGCTGTAACCACCGTCTTTCTCACTTTCCTCACCCCTACGCTTGAATGTAGACCTACAAAACCACGGAAAGGCGTTGAAGTTTCAAGAAGATCCATTTAAAGATTCAAAAGTTTTTAGGCCGGGTGGGGATGTGGGGGCACACACAAAGACAGACAGAATGACAGACTGAGGGTTACAACTTCTTAGGAAAGTATCTGAATAATTTTCTTATTTAATATTTAATGTAATTGCACTAAAATATCGAAAATCCTCAAACCGAAATTCCCTTATATTTCTGATCACGCAAAACTATCAAAAGACAGTTTCGATAAATTTACCTGAAGAGTCAGAATGATTAGTGAAACGTTATAAAAGCATCAATGGGATTCTTGCTTATGCTGAAATGTTTATGTTTAATTTTTAGTAGTGCAAATCATTTCAATTGTTCTTAATCTATTATAATTTTGAATATAACACTTTAATTTTATTTTTCTTTAATATTCAATTTCAGTTCGCTATTCACGATTCCTTTATGTCACGTGGCTTTTAAGTAATGTCTCTACTACTTTAGCGTTTATGATATCGGTATCCTTTTGGTCTTTTCTAAAAGATTGTAAGTATATATTTTTCGATATTGTTTCTTAAATGAAAATCGTAAATAAAAGTACTTTATACTTAGCTATCATTAAATATAGGTAGTAGGAAGCAAAATATTAGACTTGGTAGCCAAATGGTAAAGCAATTTAATGCGGCCTGGAGGAGCCGGATTCAAGTCCCGGTGGAGGTTAGGGATTTTTTTTCGACGCTAATTCTCCTCCGGACGTGTCTTAGGGTCAACCCAGCTCTCTGTAGAATAAGCACCGGGAGGGCGTTAAAGGTGGGCAGGAAACGGGTTCACAATCCGACCTCAACTTACAAGGGAGACACGACCCTCTTATTGAAAGAGAGTGATTGAGAGGGGCGGAGACA
Source organism: Thereuonema tuberculata (assembly GCA_023159025.1). Lineage (NCBI taxonomy): Eukaryota > Metazoa > Arthropoda > Chilopoda > Scutigeromorpha > Scutigeridae > Thereuonema > Thereuonema tuberculata. The sequence continues at coordinate 94,450 of JAFIDM010000007.1, forward strand.
ACGCAAAATCCGACCTGGGTTATCATTCACTCCAGAGTTGCCTCAGGCTGACCCTGGGGGGCAAAAAAGAAAGCAAAAAAGGCAATATGGGAGAAGAGAATAACAAACAGAAAGAGAAGCGGCAGTGGTGCCGCGGTAGAATATTCGGTCACGGAGTTGTCACGGAGTTGAGGACACATTTTTGTTTCCGTTTTTTCCTTTGCATTTTCCATTTGTTATCTTTCTTTTTCCATAGTTTACGTTTCTTTGTCGTGTTTTACTTTGCGTTTTGCATTATATGTTTCGGTTGTGACATTAAAAGAAAAGCTGAAATATATGTTCAACTTTCTACACTTATAATGAACTTAAATGAAATAATACATTAGAATAGCCAACCAGAAAGATAAAATATGTTGTGCTCGTCAAAGGCACAACCATTTGGTAATCTTACATTTTCCTTTAATTTTATTATAACTTTAATTTTTGTTCTCTCGTTCCATTACGTTACTATTTTAGCTAATTTTTGAATGTTTATGTTTAGGTAGTGAATGTGAGTGGCAGAGAAGCCAACCACTGCGACCGGAGGTCTATTGTACTAACACACGGAAATATGGACAGATGGAGAGAAAGACTGAGAAAGTATGGTGGGAGAAGTGCAGGGAAACGGGAGAACCCCGAGAAAACCTGCCCAGCGCGGATCGTCGACCATCACGAAACCCACATGAGAACCGAACCCCGGTACTCAGAGGTGAAAGGCCGATGTCATAGCGACAACGCCAACCGCGCGGCCTAATTTTTGAATACTATAATTCCAAAAGTAAAATATAATGCCAACAGTAAAGTCAAAATACAGAACGTAACTGAAAAACAAGAAAAAAACAATGTGTCCTCTGCGTGCCTCGAACCTGGGTCACCAGCTCAGTGAACGGGAGCTCTACCGCGGCACAACTGCCACTCCTCTTCCTATCTGCTGCTCTCTTCCCCCATATCGCTGTTTCCGTTTCCTTCCCCCCCCCCCCCCCCCAGGGCCCGTGTGGGGAACTCTGGAGTGAGTGACACCCTAGGCCGGTTTTAGCATTGCCTCCTCACCCTTTCTCACTCACTCTCTTCCAGTAAGAGTGGGGCTGGGTCGTGAGTCTTCCTTGTTAGTACGGCTGGTCTGGAAAAAGCAGGGATCCTTATCTGCCGCGACAACAAAGGCCCACGCAAGCTCGTAGTAGGGAACTTTAACAAACAAAGTACTGTGAAACAAAATAAAAAAATCACGGAGATCAGATATTATAGTGCAGATCTATATTTTTGGAAGAACCATGGTTACATTCAATTAGCATCGCGGCCCTTCGCAATGACCATAGGCAGCTGGAAGCAGAGAAAGAGAAGAAAAAAACAGACAAATACAGGAAAGAAGAAAATATCCGTGCTGGTAATAATTAAAAACGTACCTTATACTATAATTTTGATACATATAATAAATAATGTTTGGGCAAACGGTACGGTATTCTTACTAAGAAAGCGAGACATATTTGAAATATGTTAGCGCAAGCAAACTAATGGGCTGTACTTGTAAAAAGCCAATACGCAAACAACTACGTTGGATCACATCAAGAACGAAAGTATACATGATTCTTTGATGGGAGACAAATAGATTTGTAATGGTCGCGTAAAACATATCAGCAGTTTCTGTGTTTCATCGGTTTCTCTGCTACTTTCTACAAAACTCGTGCACGGAACCATCCACCTGAGAAAAATCTGCATAATTCTGCATTACATGCTCTATGAGTGCTCCGCACCCTTCTATGCATAACTTGAAAAAATGTACTCCAATAGATAGTAGCAAATTATTGCTATAAATTTTGGTATAAATTGCCTCCTACATCACGAACTTTTAACTTAAAAACGCCAGTAATAATACATTAAAGCTCAATAATCCTTGTAGATCAAGAACTAACTATTCCTCGAAGCTGAAAATTGAGTGTTATGTTTAGATTACCCACCATCTACGATACAAACAGAACCCATTACTAAAGAGCCTAGAATAAAGAAAGTCACTACTTCAATGACGTTTTTCCAAATGATATTAGAACATTTCCATGTTATCATCTATTTTTTTATTTATTTATTTATTTAACAACCTTGGCTATAACTCAAAACATTTTCTTTCTTTTTCAGATATGACCATCGAATATCTGCATAGTTTTAGTAATATTAATCAGCATGTTCTCAACAGTGTTTGGTCCTTGATAGATCTGGTCCTCAGCTCATCTCCTACATATCTACGCCATTTCTATCAACCGCTGTTAGTTCTCATCTCCTACGGATTATTTTCCTACATCTACTACGTCTTTGGTGGTACAGATAAACATGGTAAACACTCGATTTATAATTTTCTTGACTGGTCTAATCCAAGCGAGACTTTTGTAAAGGGTATCCTTTTACAAATAGCCGTTCTTCTATTGTGTTACTTTGCTACATGGATGATAGTACAACTACGTCAGTTGATTTACTACAAACTGTATCAGTCAGAATGGAGTGTCACTCCAAGCGAAGAGCCTGTAAGTAGTTAGCGAAAAATGCTTCTGTGTAAACGTGTACATATCGTTGCTTGTAATTTCATATTCTCATTTCAATAAATTCTTTCTTTAACCCTTGTTTTAGTCTTGTTGTATCGAATACATGACGTCACCGGATACTGCAACGTCACCACAATCTGTTTGATGGACGTAAATCAATAAAGCTGATTTCATTGTACATTATTGCCTTTTTCTACACATTTTCACACTGAGTAATGAAAATGCTAAGTTATGTTATTCTTCATAAATCATGTCATCTACTTATTTATTGCCAAAGAATTGCAATGTCTTCTTATTCGTTCCAGAAACTTAGATCGTCTTAGTATCATTCGTCGTTACAGTATTCATCCATTTACGATCAGTAAATGTTTAAATTAAGTAAACTGTTAAGCAACAGATTAAGTAGACTAAATGTTAAGTACTATATTAGGGTTATTGATTTTTGGAATAAACTGTGCCAAGATAACGAGTCTGGGATAATAAACTCACCATCAGACTTTGCCTTTAAAAGGCAACTGCCTACAACCTAATATCTGCTTCGTCTTCATTCTGCAGTGGATCACAGCTCCATACTCTGCTGCCAAAGCAAATAGATCATAAGATTGGTAGCATAAGAAAGAGTTGTTAAGTTTGAATTGTAAGCTGGTAAAATGATTGTTTTGCTTAGTAAAAATAATAATAATAGTAATAGCTTAGTCTTCAATAATTGATAATCGAATTTATTTCCCACCAATCACAAATCTCAGTTCTCGGAAGGAAATGCAAAGTGCAAGGCAAAGTCTGTACGACTTACGAATTTCTTTATTACATTCACAAGGAAAATTGTGAAAATTGTGAAAATCTTATTGGGCTGTCTAACTGCATTTCATGGGTGATTATTTAACACTTTCATCAGGATGAAACAAAACTTCTTGAAAAGCACTGATTTAAGATTAAGGCTACTCTGTGGTAAGACTTAATGAATTCACGAGCATCAAGAACCCTTCAAAGAAAATTTATCTTATTTTTCCGTTATTCAAATTACTAAAATTACACAAAAATTAAATGAATACAAATACAGTAAACTCCCGATTATCCGCGGACCTCTAAAAAATTTTTTAGACCTTTAAAAGGTAATAAGGTAAACAATAAAAGAGGCTAACAAAGTAAATGAAGAATTTGTTATAGACAAACAATTATAGACAAACAATTTAAAGAACGACCTTGTGGGCGGAGCTTAGGCCGGCAGGTTACACTAAATTACGGGAGAGCCTTCCCGTAATAATAAAATTTAAAAATAAATAAATAATTTAAAATAAAATAATTGTTTATAATGTACGTACTGTAACTGTATGTATTGCCATTTAATGTAAATAAAACATGTTAAACGCATTTTGTGTTGATTTTCGTCCTTTTTCGTCCTGTTTCGGATTATCTGCGGAATTCGCTTATCCGTGGTTGCCGGAGCCACCCAATTCCGCGGATAATCGGGAGTTTTCTGTATAAATAAATACAAATATAATAAATACAACAGAATTATATCAGAATCAAAAACATTCTTTATTTTTCTTTAGAATTATCTTTATTGAATAGAAATAGCAATAACTGAAATCCCTCCTTGAGTATTTGAGTTTTTAATTCAGTAAACAATATTTTAATTTTGTATTACTAAAATAAACATTTATTGATTGGCTTTGCGAAGTCTTAATATTCCATTTGAATATATGTTTATTTCTGCTTTTGGTTCTTTTATATGTTTCTTTGTTCATTCATCACGTTATAACGGTGGGCGGATTTTTACAAAATTTGTTAGATCCAGCTGAAAACGTAGGTAAATTTGTTTTGGTCTCCCCATCTCCCAAAAACGACACCCGAAATCTCTCATTGAAGTGACTGAGTTAATTTCTTACAAATTTGGTACTTTCTTTATATATGGTACAATTTAAAACATGAACAACCCAGTCCTTGAAATATATCTCAGCACTATATTTTCAGTATCCTCTAGCATTTATATATGTTTTGAGTATTAAGTTAATTTTAATTCTAATAGTAATGTCTCTGTAGTGAATTACGATACTTAATACAGATGTTGTCACATGAGAAAAGGCACATTACGTCATTTTTGTAAGCGGTTTGCTGAAATTTGACGGGAGTTCGGCAACTGACACTTCCAAGGAACTCTAAGCCATCCGTAATTCTAAGTTGTTCGTAAGAGTTTACGATCTAATATAATTAAAAGGCTTAGTTAATCAATTAAATACATACTCATACTACTTTGAACGCTGCCATAATCATAATTATTCAAAAACTGGCATTCCTGTTTCATAATTTTCTAATGTCATAAAATTGGGGAAAAAATGGCATTGTGTTTTGTGTTCGTATTTTTACTGTAAGCTCCGCCATTACTTAAAATATCTCTGCCCGCCATCCACCGCGGTAAGTGTATTTCCCAAAAGGTGAAAAATTTTTAAAACTGCGTTTACAACTTTGAGGTTATGCCTGACTTCTAAGCCCTGTCCTCTAAAAACCCGTGAAGAGATGTCGACTTTTTTGTTACTAGTTAAACCTACACGCCAAAAGCTCTGAAACGTTGTTTCAAAAGTTGTAAAAACAACATCGGGATAAAGAAAAAACGATAAAAAGTGGAAATTTGTATCGGCGGTCATTATGAAACGGGTGATCCGATTTGGTTGAAATACAATACCAGCCGAATCCTTAAATGTATCTAGCACCCATAAAACTTTTAGCTCAAAAACTCAAAATGTTGAGGTCACGCCCTACATCTAAGGCCCGCTCCCTGAAAACCCGTGAACAGATTTCGACTTTTTTGTTTGTAGTTAAGCCCTAAAAGATCTAAAAAGTTTGTGGCAAAAGCTCTAAAAACACCATGAGTATAAAGATTTGAAGGTAGGAAAAATCAGCAAAAAAATGGAAATATGGCAAATTGTCATCAATTCTTTTTATAGGAGGTTATATTAATCGGAGTGGGCCCGGTGGCCAAGTGGTTAGGGCGCTTGACTGCGGGTTGGAGGAAACGGGTTCGATTTCCGGCTCGGCGAAGGGTGGGAATTTTTCCACGCTCTTTCTCCTCCAAACGGGTCCTAGGGCTTTCCAGGACTATCCTAGGACTATCCAGCGCTCTGTAAAATGGGTACCGGGTTTCTTTCCAGGGAGTTAAAGGCGGGCGGGCGTCGGGCAGGCCCCTCGACCCCAACTTCGTCCCGTAGGCTGTATGTCGGGAGCCTAACCTTCCGCGCCTCAAAGGATATGTTTCAGATCAGTTGAATGAGGATACTTTAACTATATTAATCAGAATGAAATCTCTATACGGATCTTACGATTAATGTTTTGTTTGTTTTTTGAATGAACTTTTATTGTAAATGAATAAAAAATGTTTGCAATAAGATATAATTTAGATGAACTTAACTTTAAATGAAAATAGTAATCATTTTGTAAATTCGTAGTATTTTCATACCTTTTAACCTAATGAATTAAAGGGGTCTTTTCATAATGTCACAATAAATATCTTTTTATTAAGTTAAGTAAACATGCCTTGGGTCTTTTCAACCAATTTAGGCATAGCCTTGTGGTTAAAATGACGGCATGGTATGAGATTGATGCATCTGAAGTTTGGTTCGAATCTCAACGCCAGCATGGATGTGACCTTCTATGTTTCTAAAAAAAATAATGTGACATACTTCCCACGACAACGATTCCTCCACAAAATAGCCTTGCCCCTCGCTGAGGACAAGGATAAGTTCCAAGAGCTGGGGCATTACACTTACAAAAAAAATAAATTGTTCTTCCTTAAAAAAGGAGTTTTACAGATAGCATTTGTCCAGAAGAAAATGAGATATTTTACTAGAAAAAGACGTAGCATTTATTTGCATGGAATTAGATATTTGAATGGTGGTCATCCGTGGAGGAATATTTGCATTTATCCTGTTAGTATTATTTTCCTGACATAATTACACATAATTACAAGTTTGTGGTCTTCAAATAGTGTCTGTGCTTTTACTTAAAGCATTTGATAGAAAAGGAGGACTGTTTTTCTCTGGTTCTGTTCAACGAATAAGTAAGATAATGAATGTGTTAATTAAATAAATAAATAAAAAGTCAACATTACATTATAATCAACTGGGGCCTTACAGTTTTCGGTGATTTGTTATTGTCATGTTGATGTTGTTTGGACCACTTCGGGTAGCTGAAAGTTAATATCATCTTTGCCTTGCACTCTGAGCTATCATCAAGGGTAAATCTGGCTGAAGAAGCCTAGTAAGGCTGAAACAGCTGTCCCATATTCTTAACATGATAGCTCAGGGTGCGAGAATCTTTGTTTATTTATGTGTATTTTTTTTTCACCAAATTACATAAATGCACTTTAATTTATCAATATTTTCTTTGCATAATTACGTCAATTTGAAGTATGTAGATGTTCCGTGACTAACGTAGAGTCTTTATCTTTGTCTCATTATTATTGCTCTCGTGATCTCATATCCATTCCAGCATTTTTTTCCCTGGACATCCACATCCTTCGTGGCGGTGATGTGTACCGTCCAAAACCCTCTGCTGCCGATATCGTCTGACTGCCGCATCGCTCAGAACACCGATGGCAGCTGACATATCTGTATGACCATGCAGCTTTTTTTAGGCCTGTCATAAGATCCCTCTCAAACTCGCTAGTAACACCGACCGGGTGCATCGTAAAGGCATCTTTACAGACTACTTAAGGTCCTGATTCAAGCAAATAAAAAGCAAATGAAGGCGACTGCAAACCTTTTAATTTCTTTTATATATTTCATTTTTCCAATTCACCTAAAATTCTGAAAATTAACATATGAACTTGTGAATCATCTGAGATTTCAATTTTCTTGTTTATAATTTTCAAAAAATTCTGCAATTATTTCAATTAAAACTCAAAAACAGTCAATTTTTGTGTGTTTTTGAGATATTACTCGGTTTTTTCAATTAAACAAAATTGACGATAACCTAAAATGATAAAAAAATTGTAAAATAATGATTTGTATATAAAATATTTGTCATTAGTGCAATAGTTTATTTTTTTAAAAATAAAAATTGCATTTTTTTAAAATTGTCTGCACATCTGTCCGTCCTTGCGAACGCCGCTTCTTATATTGCGCTCTTCTCATGTGCCCGATTTTATTCGTGACGAAATATTAATCATTTGCATATCTAGCCGAAAGACATTTGCTTAACGAGTTTCGTGGCTTTCACTGTATTTTTGAAGAGTGCGCTTTTTTTTGCAGAATGTATATAGACTCTAAAAATTCAAATTTTTCTGGTAAGTCTGAAGTCAAAGTAATCTTAGAAGTTAAAAAGTAAAGAAAAACTTAAACAAAAAATTAAGGTAACAATAAACAAGATAGGGATAGCGATTAGTAAACCAATCACAATGCTTCGACTAATCCTCTTTCTACATTTAGTGGGGGAGCAAATGGTAATGTATTTGCCTTCCGTGGGATTTTTGTGCTACAATACTGGGAGTTAGTTTTTCTGAAAGGTATTGGTACAAGAGAAACGAATATGGATGTTGCCAGTCCCAGAAATTGTGCAGGGAGGTGGGGGAGGGGATTCAAAATGGCCTACAACTCGTGTAACCAAAACAGCAATATCTTCATCATTTATAGAAATACAACAAATTTTCAAAGCTTAAAATACTTCTCAATGCAGTTCATACAATTTTACTAAAATATTGTGAATAATGTAAATGAATATCTTATGGATTGCTTAATATTGAATCCGTTTCCGTTGAAGGGTTAGTTTCTGTTAAAGAATATAAAAATTATTTTGGAATGAAACAAACTATTCATTGTAGCTTTCATTATTTTATTTTATTGCGCCATCATCATAAATTTTAGAACCAAGGACAGGAAAACTATATGGCATCAAATTGATGTATTCGTTTGTTACCAAAACACAATGAAATGAAAAAGTAATGCGGAATGATATTTACAGATATTAACAGACAGGCGACACAAGTTCTCATTTGACAAATAACGTTTGGAAGAAAACATATGTTTTAATGAATCATTAAAGTAAACTTTTTAAATATCTGAATAATAAGCTGTTTCAGAAGACCATTACTACACAGTGTTTGTAAATAGTAGGTCATCAATATAAAAATAATGTAAAATAATTATTACACTTATTAATCAGTTTCACTGTCTTCATCTGAACTATTATCCCCATTCCGGTTAAAACAGGTATTTACATCATCGTCGGGGTCTACACATTCACACATGTCAGTGCATGGAAATCCATGACGTCTGCATTTACATACAAGTGTTGAACATCTACACTTGCATGAACATTTCACTAGCACCAGAATGGCCTGTGGCGCAGGTTGCATCGTGATCATGCATCGTGATTGGAAGTATTGGAGCCATGACTTCATTTCCTTAACCCCTAGATTGTCTATCAATTTTGAAAAATTCGTATATGTTGGAATACTGCATTCTTTCAATGATATCACATTGTCTGGAATTTATGTTAGGGCTCTATTGTTTGATGATTTTATCAAGTGTAAAGCTGGTGAAGTATCATCTGGTTCTTTCTGTTGATAAAAGGCAAGGGCAGTTGCACGTGTTGTATTCTTCCCATCTGGTATATCCTCCACGAAATCCACGTTGTTCACTGCGAAGAAAATATATCTGCCCTTGATGATATCCGCACTTACACTCCCTATTTATTTCTGATAAAATCTATTGTCGTCTCAGCTATTTGTGTTTCACATCGTCGAAGTCGATCATATCCAATTGATAGACCATAGCCACGCAAAAGCTCAATGACCTTCTTGTTCCTTACAGATTGGTGAATTGATAATCCTACAACTACTTGTTGAGGTATTACATGCGTAGAATATTTGTAGTTGTTGTCTCTCATTATATGTCATGGATATTGCAGTTTGTGATAAGCTCAGAACAGTCTTGTTTACACTTGATTGCTTGCGTTCTGACGACATATGTTCAACAATACCACAAATAAGCCATCTGAAGAACGAATATACTTCTCGTGGCACATGTTCATCTGTTGCTCCTAATGATCCTGTGAATTCCCACTTCTTAGTGTTCATAATAGACTTACGAAGATAACGAGCAGCATCATACAAACTCCTCATAATGAAGTCCAAATCTTCATCATCATTCTGTGATGTCATAGCAATATCTCGTGCATGCTTCATACTAACAATTTCAGGTTGATTTCTTTGTGATGAACGGTGAAATTCAATATCTGTATTTCTTTGTGATGAACAGTGAAATTGAATATCTGTAAAGTTTTTCTGCAGCAATTCCTTAATTTCTTTCCTTGTTATAGATGGATAAGCGACATTATTCATAACACGAATGTTGTCATAAGTGGTTTGCACATCAGCGATACTCAAGGAGCCAGTCTTTAAACACTCTTGAATCATACAGATAAATTCAATCTCTGATGCAGCTTCAGGGGCTTTAGAGATATTGGGTGCACTGGTATCAGGACATGTGTCACATTCTTTGCCCAGCATGGCAAATGGTATCTAACGTCGATAGCGTGACCATCTTCAGGGTTGATTGCTGTATTAAGGTTTATCTGGAGGGCTTCATTTCCACTTTTAGCAATAGCATCACTCAAGCGTTTTTGAGCATGATCAACCGACAGGTTTCTGAGGAAATTTCCACGTGCCTGACCACCATTACAGCAGAAGCATTCATCTTTGTTGAATGGAATGCAATGTGAACGTGTTAGTCTTGGTGTGGTGCTTTCCGTCAGAGTTAGTGTTTCCTGAGTTTGGCTTTCATACCGCTTTTTCATACGCTCCAACTTTCCCTTGTGAGTGACATCTTGGTAACAACTTCGGTGCCATGATGCCCTGTTGTCAGCCAGCATGGCAGCAGTCATTCCACGTAGACGAATATTCGATGAAACAAACTTCACGTTATCGTATTTAGCATTCTCTTCCCACACTCTGTAAAACCTTTTCATGTGTGGTGGGGTTTGTGATTAGTCTTCGGTTACTTTCTGTTGACATAGTTGATTTCCATTTTTAGACTCTTCCTTTCTAGTTCAGTAAGAACCATCCGAAAAAGAAAGTTTTTTTAATCTAATTATGCATAACATTAGCTTATCAAAGCTTTTTTTTATATAAATATGTAACGTTAACGCTATTTTTACATAATTCAGGTGATTCCTAATAATAATAATTGTATGAACTGCATTGAGAAGTATTTTAAGCTTTGAAAATTTGTTGTAGTCCTATAAATAATGAAGATATTGCTGTTTTGGTGACACGAATTGTCGGCCATTTTGAATCCCCTCCCCCACCCCCCTACACAATTTCTGGGACTGGCAACATCCATATTCGTTTTCCTTATGCCAATACCTTTCAGAAAAACTAACTCCCATTGTAGCAGAAAAATCCCACGGGAAACTACATGCTCCCCAACTATAAAAGAATAATTCATCTTTCGAATTGCATGCGAATCCTTTCTTGTAGCGTTGTGCCTTCGTTTGTTTACTGAATTCTTTGAATCATCGGGCACGTTAAATTTCTTTTCATTTTAAATGCATATATTTTTGTTTAATACAACAAATTTTCGGAAAAGAAAATTGTAAATTTGGACATAGACCTTACACAAAAGTAACAAGTGAAGATAATTTTGTGCTAAAGCATACATTTAAGGGCGACCATAATAATAAACAAATTTGTAAAAATAATAAAAAAAGGAGGTACATTAATGTAAAGAAAAATTAAAAAAAGGAAGGAAAAAAAAAATAAAAAGGGCATTAGGAAAATAAGAAAAACCCAAAAAACGGAGAGTTTTCAATTCTTTTTTTTTTTTTTCATAATTAAAAAAAATAAGTGAATGTAATTTTGTGCTAAAGCATAAATTTAAGGACGACCCATAATATTAACAAAAGTTAAAAATAATAATAAAAAAAGAAAGTACATTAATGTAAGGAAAAATAAAAAAAAAAAGTTAGAAAAAAATAAAAAACATTAGGAAAATAAGAAAGAAAAAAAATCCAGGCGGACATTGAGAAAAAAGATTAAGAAAATAAAAATAAAATAAAAAGTATATATATATACGGATTCGAACCAACAACCTTCAGTATATGAGACCGAGACCTTAGGCTTTAGTCATCATGCTATACCTGACAACTGAAAACAGATGGTTGCATTTCTAACATTGAATCTAATAGAAGAAATCCATAGGTAATAGCGATGGTGAAATCCGTTTGTCGATTCGATCTTCCGTTCGGGAGAAAATTCAAATATAACAGTTAGATCATCCTTTACCCTTCAATATACACTGCAAGTTTCAAGTAGATTTGCCCAGCGCTTATCAACTTGTTAGGAGACATACACAGACTGACCGATTTGAGGAACGAACTATACTAGAAAGGTAGGATTAAAATGATTCAAACTGATTGAATTGCGTAACATTATGATCATTATCTCGAATTTCTGATCTATTTCCGCTTGCAAAAAAGCACATCAAAACAATCCCACCATCTGTTATCTCACCCACTTTTCAGAGTCGATCAAATGCAACACTCGCAATTGAAAGTTTTAGTGATTTGTAATTTATTTTTGCTTAAAAAATGGTCGTTTTGAAACTGGGGAAGGAGCATTCATTGTGGCAGAACTTGAGAGGAGAGCAATCACTGTACCTGAAATGTAAAGACCCAAGAGATCTCATTCGATGTCAGGTAAGAAAAATATAAATACAATTTCGTTATGAATACATTGCTGGTAATGTGGCGTAGATTACCTGTGCTACAGGTGACCTACTTGCTGTTCACTTAATTTTAATTACAGAGAGAAGCAAAAAATGTTCTTTCAAAATAACTTAACAATACGAAAGTATTTGCTCCCTCATAATCTCTTAGAGAAAGTTTTCGTAAGAATGCAGAATTATATAACATTACAAACTGTTGTAGATTAAAAATAAAAATAACTAGTTGCAACCCGTGAAATATTCACGGAAGTAAAACAAATTCCACATTTTTGAAATACCGTGAAATTTTTCAAAAACACAAGATTGAAAAAGATGTTCTAAGCTGTTTTTTTTTTTTTGAAAGGAATAAAATATAAACCCTGCTGCATTCGATCTATTTGCTTTTTCCCTTGCTGAGAAAGTCAAATTATCTTTTTTGTTTTTTTTCGCCCTTCATGGGATTTGAACCGAGGACCTCCGTCCTCGCAGTCAGGAACTCGAACCACTGGACTACTGATGGTCTTTAAAATATACTCTCTCCGCTCTCTGCACTTTGATGACAAGCAAACATCCGTACGTTTTTTGCCTATTAATAGTATGATTAAAATCGTAACCTTTACGTAATTTTCGTAATTTTACGTAATTTAGGAAATCAATGCGTCAGTTATTCAATGTGTAACATTTTAGCCGCTACCATTAAAATTTCAAACATTTAGCTAATTCTAACCATGTCTCATTAATATAACTAGGATGTTAGCCTATTTTCCTAGGAAAGTGAGGCTTATTAAATCCGTCAGTCCGTGTGTGTGTGTGTGTATGTGTGTTCTGTGCTTCCTCTTTTTAATCTTGAACCGATGTTTCAATCTTCTTGAAAACTGACGTGCACATGTTAGTACAAAAGACGATGAAACTATTATATTTGATTTCTTTTTTCTCTGAGAAATTAGCTCTCTAAGATACAAAAATTAATATAGAAATGCTTTAAAGCCAAAATGGCTTTCTAGGTTTAAAAAAAAAAATCCTCTTAATAATCCTATTAATGTCTGCGTGATCTTTAATATATGATTAACATCAATTGGCTTCAGACATCTTCAGGAAGTATTTGCGGATTTAATTATTTAAAAAAAAATAAGAAAAAATTTTAACGTCTATATTCAGTAGATACAGTATTATAATTTAAAAAAAAATCGTTTGAATTATTAAATAAAAAGCAAGATTTTAAGGTAAGTGGTCTTCAAATTCTTTCAGAAATTTCTTGTTAACATATATCAATAACGTAATGCTGTAATTATAGAATGGCATACATTATATGATCAAAAATATTCGGACATCCCTCTACAATAATAAACAGAATCCTGGATGTCACGATGATGTCACGGACCGGTATAAAAGGAGTCGTGTGGTTAATTCATACAAAGGAACAGCAGAGTAGTTCGATAGCAGAGTTCAGTGACTTTGAACGTGGACTGGTCTTTGGCTGCGACTTGCGTTATAAGTCTGTTAGGAACCTTTCAACTCTTCTAAAGTTGCCTGTAGGTGGCGTGGTTGTGAGATGGAAACGGCAACAACGTGTATTGACAGACCGGGACCTTCGAATGTTGAAGAAGGTGATTCGTACAAAGAGCCACACAATGATTGAAACAATCACCCGTCAGTTTCATAGTAGTGCTAACACTCTAGCCAGCACCATGACTGTTCGTCAAGAAGTCAGAGGGATCAGGTTTTATTGTCGAGCAGATGTTCACAAACATTTGCCCTGTGAATGTTAAGCGCCGCCTGATGTGGCGTAAAGAGCGACACCACACGACAGTGGACCAATGGAAACGTGTGATGTGGAGTGATGAACCACGCTACACCATGTGGCAGTCCGATTTGGGTATGGCGAATATCCGGGGAACGATATTGGCCATCATGTATAGTAGCAACAGTGAAGTTTAGAGAAGATGACATTACGGTGTGGGGCTATTTTCATGGAATGGACTCAGCCCTCCTGTTCCACTGCACGGCAAAGTAACTGTGGAAAGGTAGAAGGATATATATCCACCGAGGAAGCCTCGTCGCATTGAGGTGAAAGCTTTGGATATTCTTTTTAATATTTGTTTTTATGCTTGTGTACAGGCTGTACTTTAAACCATCATATTCAGCACACGTAAAAACCTAAGGTACAAGGATATTTTGACCAGTTACGTATTGCCTGTGGTAGAGGACACTTCGGTGATGATCATTTCCTCTATCAGTATAACAACGCTTAGTGTCATAAAGCGAGGTATGTGAGGGAATGGTTTGTGGACAATAAGGATCCGAAGGGACTAGTCTGCCCGGAGTCCCGACCTGAACCCCATCGTATACATAAGTATAAGGGACATAATTCATAATACATAATCCATAAAAGACGACTTAGACCGTCGACTTCGCTCGAGACCCACAACGTCTCTCATCACAACCTACTTAGGCTACAGCTCTTCAGGAAGAATGAGTTACCTTTCCTCCAGAGACATTCAGGCACCAGGTGGAAAGTCTCCCGGCAGAGTCACGGCTATGATAAAGGCGAAAGTCAGATCCACTCCATACTATTTCCACTACTGGGAAGTATGTCATGGGGAAAGTTGTTTCTTTGAAATTTACATTGTCTTTGTTTAAGTATCATTGACAATGAAGTTATGAATGTTGTTTAAAATCTTGTTAAAATTATAATGATAGAATCACAAAGAAGGTAAAAATAAAGGACAATGATATTGTAGTATTGTTGTTGTTCTGATGACAACTGTAACGAAATAGAAATGTAGAATATAATACCAGAGAAGATAAATTCTATGGATGATGAATATTATGCTCATACGAAACATAAAAATATATTTTGACATGTAAAGAAGCCTTCTTATTTATTTATGTATGCATCAAACTAGTTTATTCATCACGTTTTGAAGATTTGATTTTCAGATGAAACAAATTAAGAGAGATATATCAAGATCGTGAAATTAGATGATTTTCACGGGATATCGTTTTTATGGATTAATTAAGGTAAGAATATGTCTACAGTCTTAATAAGAAAGCAGAAGAAATCCAAGGAAGAAGACTTTGTGAAATAAAATGATAAATGTGAAGAAATATTTGAATGACGAGAAGTACATTCTATAAAATGTATAAAAGAGTTACATACAATGAATAACTAGCAGATAGACTTTTGGATATTAGATTTCCTTATGTTTAGTCTACGAATTTTATTCATAGTGAAACTCAAGTTAAGATGCATTCGATTAAAGTTAACATCTTCATAGTTACATATAAAGCGAACTGGAACATAAGTAAGAGTTTGTGAATCTATTCCTGTGAATCTCTGATGGATGAAAGTTATTAATACTTATACAGCATCAAAATAACGACTTTATTCAAGAAAAGCTAAACGGGTTTAATTACTGAAGTTAAATCCATCAACGAACTGTGAATGAAATGTGATAAATCACTTGATTGTAACTTTAAGAGAATTGAACTGAATACTATTAATATTTTAGTAATACTTTTATTTACTTTTGAAAAGTAAATATATATATATATATATATATAGCTAAGCCGGACAGCTTTCTGAAACATAAAATCCCAATATTTTCAAAAAAATGTTTCTGTGAATGTATCGGCTTCGAATTACATTCACTCCAGCGGCATCTGGTGTTAAATTTTGAAACTAAAATAAAATTTGGAAGTCACAAAAGAGTTTTTTGAAATTATTGGGATTTTAT
>JAFIDM010000007.1:115433-156523 GCA_023159025.1 Thereuonema tuberculata
CCATTACTGCCGCCGAAATCTTCCATGTTCAACTCCTTAGCAATTTCCATGGCTTTTTCTTTGAGAATCACGGCTGAAATCGGCACATTTTGCGATCTGGCATATTTTAGCCATCGAACTAAAACCTCCTCGATCTCGTCAAACTTCGATTTCCTCATTCACTTTCTTTTTCTTTGCAGTCAGCTTCTTCAATTACTTGTTTCAATGAAAGAATATCGTTTAATGTAGTCCTGGGAATATGATGTTCTTTGGCAAAAGCTGTTTTCGAAACATTTGATTTTTCAAAAAGTGCAATTAAGTCTTTTTTTTCTTTAAAAGATAACGAGGTAAGTTTTCGTTTCCCTGGCATGCTAAAAACGTAATCGAACCAGGAAATTGCAAGAGAAAAAATAGCCCTTATAGCGGAGCTTGCTCGCTATGAAATGAAGTCACACTCAGAAGCGATCAAGAAAAACTTCTACACTCGATAGAGTCGCAGCGAGAAGTGTACTTTGAATGATTAGCAGCGAGATTCCAAGAACTTAAATCCTCCGAAAGAGTAAGAAAGGAATGAAGTGACAGGCGTGATCGAAACTTCCCCGTAAAGGCTTGGCTTTCTTAAAGTGAAGGGACGAGGCTGAAAAGACAACACGATGGCATGCAAAATAGAGAAGAAAGATTCTTTTGGCCATTTTTGAGGGTGACGAGTTATCCGGAGTAGAAATAAATTTGGTACCGGGTAAAAGAGGGTTATTTACATTATTACGTATGAGACCTTGTCGGGACCAAAGGAAAACAACGACTTAAACGGAGTGACGACTTATCCGGGTGACGATTTAACGAGGTTTTACTGTACTTTTAAAAATAGATATTGCCAATATTACTGATCTAGTATTATTTTACGTAGTTCGATGAGTTTGTTTTATTAAATAGTATCTTTCCACCTTCCTATAAGACTGAAACACTATTTGATGAGTAATCTATGACTATTTGCGAAGTAATGGATTAGTTAAAAGACTTACGGTGGGTTTTTCCAAATAGTAAGTTACTGCCTGGATTAAGTCCAATTAAATTCATTTAAGTTGGGACTTAAGCTAATACTATCCAGGCTTTGAGAAGACTCGCGCACTATTAAAATGACTTCCGAAAATTTGCATAATAAATATATATATATATATATACATGTTAAAATTGAAGGTATTTAAAATTAACTAATGCTACGACGCTGTAGGATTATTAGAAATTAGAAATTTTTGTTTCAGTTTGAGAACTAATGGCGTTTTTCTTGGGGTCTTTCTAATGTCTTTTTCCAAGTTTTCAAAAACAAATAATAAGTATAAAATTTATATTTTTAAGTGTTGAAAATATGATTGTGCACTTCTATATGATTTTCTACGTAGGCATGCAAACAGCCAGTTCGTCTAGTGACTGTATGACGAGGCATTTTAAAGTGACTAATGCTACGACGCTGTAGGATTATTAGAAATTATAAATTTTTGTTTAGTTTCAGAACTAAAGATGCTTTTGTTGTGGCCTTTCTTATGTTTTTTTCCAAATTTTTAAAAACAATTAATTCATATAAATTTAGTTTTAAAGTGTTGAAAATATGAATATACACTTCTACATGGATTTCTACGTGGGCATGCAAAATTTCATATTTCTAGCTACTGTAGATTTTGAATTAAACGGTTCACAAAATTTAATCTAATTGGGAATGGAGAGACTTGTCTAAATTAATATACTTGGAAAAACCCTATTCGTAACTACCCTCCAGCTCAGTAGCTGAGGATCATCCTTTGTTTATTATAAAAACATAAATTCAGATACTGTTATATAAAAAAAATTCTAAAATAAAAAAACATTTTTTAAAAGAAATACTTTTTATATCTAAATTGATTATTAATCATTTGTAAATACATTGATTTCGTTACAGTGGCCAATATCGAATACGCTGTACGTTGGATTCCGTGTGATTAGCGCCGTAGTTTTGTTAATTTTATACATAGATACCCTGAAATCTGCCTTCTCAGGAACTTTAGAATGGAAATTTTTCATTTACTTGACTGCCTTGGGATACACGCTTGTCACTTTAACTTATGTGTTAAAAGCTATCTTGGTTGTATTCAATGTACATGTGCTGAACAACAGCAAAATAGGTAAGAGTAATAATATTTAATTACTTATTTTATTTATTTCTTCACGTTATCACATCATAAGCATCTTTTTAAAAATATTACCTTTGCCGCCACGAAATTAAATTTGCCATATAAGAGAAATCCACGTGACAGCAGTTAAAATATGAATAAAATAAATCAATTAATAAAATAAAAATTGTAATTAAATTAATAAAATGCCAACACACAATGTCGAGATAAAATTCAAGTTATAAAAAGTTAAAATTCTTAGTATGAAGCTTTCGGGCTCCTATGCGGCCGCCCTCATCAATGATAATGGGCATCATCATAGGAGCTCGAAAGCTCCATACTAAGTATTTTAACTTTTTATAACTTGAATTTTATCTCGACATTGTGTGTTGGCATTTTATTAATTTAAAGATTTTATCTCACACTCGTTAAAAAAAAATTTTAACGAAAATTATAATTTACAAATAGCTAAATAAATCAACAGTTAGGTAGGTATTTCCCGTACAAACCTTCGTGGTCATGGGTAGCCGGAGATGTAGGCTCCAACGTTTTAAAACCATGGGAACTAGTTCGCATTGGCCGGTCAGCAATGCTCTCTCAGCTTTACCACCAGGAAAGACTTCTTGTTTCCATTTTTATAGAGAGCTAGGTCAACCCTAGGGTCAACCCAGAGGAGAAATAAGCTCAGAAAAATCCCTAATCGGGTTCCTCTAGCCTGTAACCCCCTGCCTATACACTTAATAATCAACAGAAATAATTAAATGATTATAATTATTAAAAAAATTGATATTGAATTTAAATAATTGACTCGCATGCCAAGTTTGAGAAATTTTATTACTCCACGGAATTTTTTTTTTGCCTCTGCTTGATTGTAGGCGCATTACTATTATTATTATTCTTATTATTATTATTATTATTATTAGATACTTGATTTGAAATATTTCTTCTTGAAATGCTAGGTTTATTTGTTTGCGATTGCGATTATCGAATATTTGTTGAATTCCAATGTTGGGCAACGCAGTTATTTCTCAAATGGCAAAAGGATGTTTACAATTTAAGACTTTGGACTTCCTATTTATCCTAAATCCCTGTAATGTGTTTTTGATTTTATGTCTTCTAGCTGAAGAAATTCTACAGCATTTGATTCGTACACTTAAAGTAAATATATTTCATAATCTCGTTGACAAATGTAAACATTTACTAAACTAAGTGAATCTGAAAATTTAAAAGCAATTATTTTAAAGAAATGCATAAAATATTTAAATCATTTTAAGATAATTAACAAAACCGAACTTTGACAAACAAAACAAAAAAAATATTAAAGCAATCTTATAAATTAAAATTTACTGATTAACAAAAGCCCTGAAAGAAGTTGAAACCTACTTTCAAGTTAAATCTTGATAATTTTTTGTAAGTGATAAAAGTAATACAAACAAAAAAAATCTTCGTTTTTGTGCTAATTTTTAATTAAAATATTTGATAAATTCAACAATAGAATTATTTTTCTATTTCTGAAACCATAATTAAATCCTCATTACTTAAATTATCTGAATCTAATTAATTTGAATCACATTTAAGGTCTCGTACACATTAAGAAGATTAATAAGCGGATTCGTATCATTTCTTTAAGACATACAAACCCATTGTTTCGGTTGTAATGATTTTCTATGAGAATTTTTGTCGCATTATGTGTATAAACCTAGATCGTCTTGTGTCCTTAAATGTGCATGCCACGTTTTAAGAAGATGTCATCCAGGGATTCAGAAGTTATTAAGGGATAGACATAAACACGTAAATTTCATGAGCCTCACGTTTCGAGAAAAATAAGCTTTAAATAATTATTCGTTAACTACACGTTATTTAATCTTGGTAACCTTAATTCTCTTTCAGTTCGTTTTCGACGATTAGCTTACGTCACATGGCTCGTGAGCAATATCTCCACTTGTATGGCCTTTCTAATAACCACATCATTTTGGGTGTTCCTCAGATTTTGTAAGTAAATCTTAATCCACTATAATTATCTATTTTTCTAAGTATTAATATACAAGTACACATAAAGTTGACAGAAAGAGACTTTTAAACGTCAATTTAAGAAGAGTATTGTACATGCCTTTAATGTGAGATACTTCGTATCATAACACGTGAATTCGTGCAAGTGATTAAAGCAAACATATTTATGTAACAAGGAGAAGAAAAATTTGGTGTCATTGCTTCTGGCAATGAGATATTCAATATTCCTACATAGAAGCAACTCTCATATAGTTATTTAAGGAAGGTTAAATTTCGAAGATCTATGGGAAGTCTATGGGAAAGACTGTGTTAAGAGGGAGTTTCCAATTTTTGAAAAGAAACTTAAGAAGAAACTAAGTTTAAAAAATGTAGAATGCAAATAATACCGTCTAATTTAAAGAAGCAATTTTCAAAAAACTTTTCAAAAGTTGAAAAAAATAACTTTGCGAAAACGATGTGTGACAGATTGTAGATTTCCGAGATGTGTGGCACAACATTAATACATATGGTCGTTTACGTGTAATATGAAGTGTTCTAATAATCCAAAGAGAAACGATTGAACGAAGATTGGTTAAGTATCCTAAGAATTTCATTAAAAGCACTAACTGAATTGGATTTAATACCAATTCAAAAATATAAATCTTGTGTTTCTGTTCAAGATTTAATAACTGATTAAAATAAATTTATTTAAGCATTAACAATATCAAAAATGGAATGACGTAATTGTTTTCATTCTAGCGCGGTTGAGATACTTTTATTTTTACAAAATAGACAATTATTACACCATTTCTGACAGTTATATAATTACTATCATTTAAAATACAGTAAAACCTCGTTAAGTCGTCACCCGGATAAGTCGTCACTCCGTTTAAGTCGTCGTTTTCCTTTGGTCCCGACAAAGTCTCCTAGACAATAATGTAAAATAACCCTCTTTTACTCGTCACCAAATTTAATTCTACTCCGGATAACTCGTCACCCTCAAAAATGGCGAATAGCATCTTCATTCTCAATTTTGCCTGCTATCTTTTCAGCCCCGCCCCTTCACTCTAAGAAAGCCTAGCCTTTACGGGGAATTTTCACGTGGGAAATTCACTTGGGAAATTACACACTTCTCGCTGCGACTCTTGTCAAGTGTAAACGTTTTTCTTGATCGCTACTGAGTGTGATTTCATTTCATATCGAGTACGCTCCGCTACAAGGGCTATTTTTTATCTTGCAATTTCGTGGTTTGATTACATTTGTAACATGTCAGGGAAACGAAAACTTACCTCGTTATCTTTTAAAGAAAAAAAAGACTTAATTGCACTTTTTGAAAAATCAAATGTTTCGAAAACAGCTTTTGCCAAAGAACATCATATTCCCAGGACTACATTAAACGATATTCTTTCATTGAAACAAGTAATTGAAGAAGCTGACTGCAAAGAAAAAGAAAGTGAATGAGGAAATCGAAGTTTGACGAGATCGAGGAGGTTTTAGTTCGATGGCTAAAATATGCCAGATCGCAAAATGTGCCGATTTCAGCCGTGATTCTCAAAGAAAAAGCCATGGAAATTGCTAAGGAGTTGAACATGGAAGATTTCGGCGGCAGTAATGGTTGGCTGGAACGTTTCAAAGACAGACATTGCCTTTCTTTTAAAACGATTTGCGGAGAAGCAGCAGCTGTTGATGGTGATGCTATAGAAGACTGGAAGAACAATGTTCTCAAGGATATTTTATCTAGGTTTGATGCATCAAATATTTTTAATCTGGATGAAACAGGCTTATTTTACCGTCTTTTGCCTGATAAAACTCTATCATTTAAGGAAGAAAAGTGCACTTCTGCTTTAAGGAGGAAAAGCAAGCAAACAACGCCTGACACTTCTGCTTGGAGTTAATATGAGTGGAAATGAGAACCTTAAACCACTTGTGATAGGCAAAAGCAAAAAGCCACGCTGCTTTAAAAACGTTAGATCCCTGCCAGTTGAATATGAAGCAAATTCAAATGCATGGATGACTACAACGATTTGGGAACGACATATTCGTAAACTGGATTCTCAGTTTTCGCTTCAGAAAAGAAAAGTTGCCATCATTGTCGATAACTGTACCGTTCACAATCAACCCGAAAATTTAAAAGTGATCGAAATTGTTTTTTTTCCTCCAAATGTAATTGCACTTCTTCAGCTTTAGATCAAGGGATTTAAACGAAAGTACAAAAAAATGCTTGTAAAGGACATGATAAAAGCATTGGATAGGAACGAAAAGCTAGAAGTTTCGGTTTTAGATGCGATTAACTATGTGCACAAAAGTTGGAGTTCCATTTCATTACAAAGTGTTTCGATTGTTTCCGACATGCAAGGTTCATAGCAAATGCAGGATCAGAAGAAATCCTTAGCGAAGACATCATGGACCTGGAACCATTAGAGACTTTGCTGCAAATTGCAAATGAAAAAGGGTGCAGCGTCAATGACGCTAATGCGTTTATCAACATTGATAACGACATCGCAATCTGCTCGCAAGCGACTGTACTTTTGGGAAGAAAATCAAAACAGTTCAAGTGAGGATAGCGATGTCGAGAATATAGATCAAACCCCACCCAACAAGACAGAAACAATCGAAGCCCTGGAGAAAGTTCGACATTATTTGACATCCATTCAAGGTATAACAGACGAAGAAATTAAAGCCTTAAGTATATTAGAAAAGAAAGCAATTTCCAGTAATCAGCACCTTCATCAATCAACACTGTTGGATTTGTTAATGCCAGTAAAAGAAAATAAAATGTGGTAAGTATAAAAAGTGTTGTTTTTTTTTTCCACTCATTCATTTGCATGTATTGATTTCTGAAAATCCTGTTTTTCTCACCGAATCCTACAGCAATTCATGAAAATATTGTATTTCAGTGGGGTTTTTTTGTTGGTTTTTTTTTTTTTTTTTTTCAAAAATGCCCACTCCGCTTAAGTCGTCAAAAATGTTTGGTTCCTTGTGTGACGACTTAACGAGGTTTTACTGTAGTGATTTGCATATTAGGATAAATAAGACTGGTTTAATTCCCTAGATGACAAATAGGAAACACAAGTGATCATACGACATATATAGTTATCCGAAAGTATTCTGATTAAGTTAAATTCCGTATTGTTGTATAAATTAGAATTCCGAAAGTAATTAATTTAAAACCAAAAAAGAAAATTGGAACAACGGTTTCAGAAGGAACTTGAAAAGATGAGGTCCTGTTGTTTGTTTTGTTTTGTTTTTTTTTTTTAGTTGGAAGATACGACTTATTTAGTTATTTTAAATTGAAGAAAAAAACAAGAAGGCCTTCGGGCCTTGGCACAGCCTTTCAGATCCTTACGGTGCATGTTACACCATCCACATTCCCACATTAGCAGATATCCTTCCTGCTTGCGTTCCAGGTCACCTGCGTAATCCCCAGTTAATGCAGTTATAATTTTAATTTAAAAATGTTGACGATGTATCTACGACGAATTTTTCTCATAAATCGGATATTAGCCGGAAATGTTACATATTTTTTTTTTTTTTTTTTCATCTAAAATGCAATTTTTAGATGAATAATGAATAATGAATTTTAACAATTAAAATGATAATGATATACACATTATCAGTTTTAATAGAAATTACGAAAGAAATCGATGTAACTACGTAACACAACAAAAGTTGGTGGAACACAGAATTAAAGTATTAATATGCTGTGAAACTTCTTAATATTCAATCGCAATATTGAAAGATTCAATGAAAAGTTTTGTAACAATATATATCTACATATAAGAATGGCAGTTTGATAGTCGTCCATATATAAACAGAAAAACGTAAGATATACAATGCAAAAAAGAATAGCTCTCTTTAATATTTCGACATTGGCCTCACAATATCTGAACTTAGACTTATTCGTTATACCATAACAACGAAGTTTTAGATAATATTAAATTTAAGAGGCATTTAACGTAATATACAGTTCATGGGTGTTCTAGCTCTGCCGCATGATGAAGGCGGCAATGACCAACAGTGTTAAGTTCGGATCAGGTGATCAAACCAACGCCCTCTGACCTTCAACCATCAGAGAAGATGGTGAAGATTCCAGTACCGTTGGGGATGGAACCCGGCTCCTCCAACCTACACTCAAATGATTACCGCTGTGATCAGATACACCGCAGTATCGCTTAATTCTTTCAGTTGGTAATCACGGAAACCTGATATATTTCCTACACTGTCCCAGATCCTCTTTTCTCGGTAAGGCCGTGTTGCTTTCACCTGAGGTAAAGCACCTTACGACAAATGGCAACACAAAGATCGAGACAGACATGAGCTATTTACTATTGTAAATATCTATTGATCTTCTATCTCGCTGTACTGTGAAATCGTAGAGAAATACGTATATTTTAGATGAAACACCATAAAATAACTGGAAAGTCTTTTTAATGCAGGAAAGTGTAAAATGTGTAATGCAATATAGTAGAAATGAAATATAATTTATTTAATAAGTTTAAAAAGATATTTATTATTGGCATTACTGTACGATCCCAAACTACATGATAAAAATCCAGTCTACTTCTTCATAACGTAGGTCACATGACTTCTGTTCTCTGTCCCACTTTTGATATGTCCCGCTACAGCACTAAGTTTGAGATGAGTTTCTTCCCAAATCAGCTGGTCTTGAAACTTCAGGTACATTATCCTAAGTTCTATTTACATCCATATTTTTATCAGCCTTATTTTGCTCTTATAGATTAAAAATGATTCTAAATACACTGCATATCTTTCACCAATAACTTCATTCTTCGTTCAATGATGATATACACAATACAACTAAAATATCTTCTTAAAATCCAATCTTTAATCACGATATTTCGTTTTCTTCAATAGAAAACGTCTTCAGGTTAAAACTGAGGACAAAAAATCTCTTTCTTCTTCCTCAACTGAATTAGTTATGATACATTGAAAAAAATTATAATACAACATGTACAAACCATTCATGGACCATCCGTTCATTCTTAACTTCATTCTTATTTATTTATTTATTTGTTTTTACAGATTTCAGTAGTAAACGTCTTCGCAGTTTTAACAACATTAATCAGCATGCCCTCAACAGTGTTTGGTCGCTTGTGGATTTATGGTTAAGTGCATCTCCTATTTACCTCGTCCATTTCTATCAGCCATTGCTGTTTGCTGTTGTTTATGGGTTCTTCACCTACGTCTATTATATCCTAGGAGGTACAGATGCGCACGGACGACATTTCATATATCCTAACCTCGACTGGGCGAAGCCAAGGGTGTCCTTAGAAGGAATCTTCCTAAATACAGTTGTTCTTCTCTTTTGTTATTTGGTAGCTTGGAGTTTAACCTATCTTCGTCAGTGGACCTATTACAAGCTACATCTATCGAAGCGAAAGTATCATGCATTACCTGAAAAGTTGTCAGAAGACGTGGTAAGTTAAATAGCAAAAATAGTTCTCTAATTTCTTTTGGAAAATACCATCTTAATAAAAAAAATACGTAAATATTACATTATATTATATAAAAACGTTATTCTGTCTGTCATTCTGTCATAAGACTTTAAGTTTTTCCACTTTTTTGACCAAACTATAAGAGATAGATTGATCATGCAAAAGGATAAAATGTGATCTTTTTAAGACAAACAAAATGCTACAAAAATCTTTCGAAAAATTTTTTTGGTTTCCAAGATGTCGCCTTTTAAAGGATCAAATTTTGACTTTTTCTCAATTTAAACGAAAAGTATAAAAGTTGGAAGAGAACATTATATTGAGAAAATGTTGGTATTTGAAAGTTCTATCGAACGATATATCAGTCATTCACAAACGTTTCTGCGTTTGCAAGATACATGCAAACATGTGTGTGGCGGAACCCCAGGTGTGTGGCGCCAACCCGCAATACACCTGAGTCAAGCGGAGAAGGCCACAACGGGCTGAGAAGTCGTACATTCTCCGATCTCAATATTAATTTGCTAAATAAATAAAAAAAATTGTTTTAATGTTATATTTGCAAGAATTCCGGAGCGAAGAGACCGTACCCGGCTAGTAAATAAATAAAAATAATTCTAACTGTTCTACAATCTTTGTCATGACCAGAAAAACATTGATGGCCTAAATAATTATTATAAGCAAACAACAATAATTCTTCAGTTTGTAATAGAGGCTTGAAACGCTAGTTTAAAGCTTTTAATTCTAAAACAACAACTAAAAAAATTACCAAAACGAAACGTTTGAGCCAGAGCTTGCAATGGCATTCGTTAGAATAAAAGCTACAGAAAAGCATTCAATTTAAAACATTGGGAATTTTCAGCAGTGGGTGTAGCTCCAATAACATTTGAACAACAGGTTGGGAGGAGGATTATATATCTCAGTAACTAACGCTATCTCATATGGGCTAATTTATAACCAAACATGTGCGCGAAGTAGTGAATGTTTGTTTTGTTTTTTCCCTTTCCTTCCCTTCCCGCCTTCCAACCTGTTGTTCAATGATTCTCCCCTAAGAGTCACATCCCCTGCAGACTGTTTATAACTTCCCCATGTTTGAAATTGAATGCTTTTCTGTATCTTTTATTCTGAGGAAGCTCATTTTAAGCTCTGGCCGAAACATGTCAATTTTAGTAATTTTTTAATTGTTGTTTTAGATTTTAAAGCTGAAATTAGTGTATTCCAAGCCTCCATTCCACAGTGATATTCACACGTTAAATTTTGTATTTTAATAATTCTTTAAGTTAGTCCCGGTTGGTTAGCGTCGCTTTCTATCAAAGATAGAAGCGCTTTACTGACAACTGAAACTGAACTCTTGAGAAAAGCGCTGCTGCGAAAGATGAATGCAATGGACCACTTGAGGATATGCAGGACTTCGTAGTTACAAAATATCCCATCAGGCTATTGCTTCGCATGTGGGATAAACAAAGCCATGTGCTTTATTTTAACCGGTGTAGATATAGAGGAAATATTATATTAAAGAAGGATATCCCAAGCGTTTTTACAGAATTATTACAATAAGGATCTGCACAGTACTGAACCATCCGTCTTGAAATATCAAAAATCGACGATTTTTTAAGTAATTCACACAAAGTTTTATGTTTGTTTATCCCACATGCTCTCGCCACATGTGCTTACACGTCATACGTGACGTCGATAGGGGCATATACCTCAAATAGTCCATTGTGTGTCTTAGTGTAATTTCAATTCCGAATCCACAGATAGCAAGTTCTTACTTTGAAAGCAATACAACTTTATTTTTAAAAAGTTTTATATATTTTAACGATTCAATTTCGGCTTAAAAACAGAAAATAAAAAATAAAAACTGGCTCTCTTGTGGAGTCAATTTTCACTGTTTAGACCGGAAGTGCATTTAGACCCAATGTATGCTAATGAGCATTCACAAAACATTTATAATGATAAAGTTGATGAAACTAACCCGTAAATTATCAGTTAATTAATAAATGTCCTGTTCTTTGCTATGTATTTCCATGTTTTTAAAATTAATTAAAGGTGTTTATTACATAACGAACAAAAATGTAAAATGAACGCCTGCTACGAATGGTAAATCCTTCGTAAATCAAGAAACGCCTTTATGATGATGTCTCATGTGATCACATCCAGTTACATCCTTTTGCAAAACGGACTTAACTATTTTGCTCACGCCATTACCGGTATTTTCTCGCCTTTCCCAAAGTCTTTGTGACCCCTGTGGCTCACTTGTTTAGACCTGCGGATGGAGGAGCCGGGATCGATTTCGGAAGGAGAATAGGTGATCCAGAAATTTTCCCAGGTTTCTTCTCCGGGTGGGTCCTGGATTCAACGAACCCTCTGTAAATTGGACTTCTCTCCTGGGATTAAAGTCAGCCTAGCGTTGTACTGTCCTAGCGACCTCCACTACTTCCTATAGAAGTCGAAGATATCTGGGAGCCTATATCTCCTGAGGCCGTTGGTCTTAAGGCCTGTAGCTGAATACCATTAATCATCTTCTTTATCGAGATTCATAACCGGTCTTGATTTTTGATAATCGGTTATCAAATTAAATTTGCATGAAATTTGCAACGAAATTGAATGCAATTGAATTCCCTATTCTAGTGACGATATTAGTACATAAATATTTCCATTTCTATATTTAAATAAAAATAAATCTTGTTTTTAATTCGTTTTCTTTTAGGTGCCCTGAAAATTGAACGGAACCTACAAAGACATCGTCACCAAAGCAACCCTAAATTGTAAGAACAGCAGATATTCAGCAAATAAATATACTTATTACAAAAATCTTATATTCTCAAATATAAGTCTATCAATTCTTATCCATTTATATGTTTTTTAACACACAAACCAGTTAACTACAATTAAGAAGTACCGGAAAGAACTGAAGTGGAATTTCATTAAAAAATCTTGTTGGTTTTTTTATTTTTTCTTATTTTTTTTTTTTCTTTTGTTGTGAATCACGAAAAAATACAAATGACAGATCTCCGTTTATTGCTAGATTATAAAATTATCTGTAATATTTTCTTTTTCTGAAAAAAAAAAGAATTTTTTATTAACATAAATTTGGTCTTAAATACGATTAATTTTAATTTCAATAAAACTCGAACACATATTAAGAGAATAAGAAAGGGGATTAATAACCATTGTCTAAGACAGATAAAAATATAAAAGTTTTAGTTCAATGTTTTTCTCAGGGATTTTTGTAAGGCCGTTTATTTCTCGATAACCACCCAACGGGAAAATTTTCAAATACACAAGCCAAACCCTTTTGTCTGATGCAAAAATTTTCTTCGATTAAAAAACAAGAAATTCAATTTTATAAAAAAGAAAAAAATTGCTTAGACTGTGCAAGCTAAAATTTCAAATTCTACATAAATTTGCTGTAGAAAGAAAAAATATTCAAATAATTAAAAAAAAATTCTGAAATTATATTACAAAGTTTTTGCAAAAAAAAATTTTAGAAATTAGAAATTTTGGATTTTTACTGGTGTTCCCACGTCTTTCGCGAAACTATATAGATGAAAACAAATCTAGCAATCCAAAGAAATACTGATATATTCTTTTGTTTGTTTACACTCTCTCTAATGAGTGGAAACGGGGGTAAAAGACCAGGAAATTTCAGATACTGTATATTTGTTAGTACAATGACACTATTAAATATTTCAAAACTGATATTGTGCTTAAATTTACATGTAATCAATGGCGTAACTTGTAATTATTATTAATCATTTCTTGTTTAATTCAATTCTAATTAAATATATGAAGTATTTCTGTCACTTTTAATTAATTAATTGTATAGACATGTACAAAAAAAAAGGTTTAATAAACTACAAAGTTTTCATTCAAGTTCTTGTAAGCTATTTCTGATTTCACTTTCATATTGGCTAAGAGTTTTCTGGATGGATTAGGAAACTTTTTCCGAGAACTATTTGTATTATTGGGGTTCAGGAGGGCGCGTTTCACATCCCCTTTATGTTGCTGGAGGGAGCACCACAGTGAGGATGACAATCAACCTGTCAAATTGATGAGTTCAATTTTCTAGCCTCCCTGCAACGAAATGTAGAACTAATTAATGTAATATAAATAATAAGTCATAAAAATATCAAATAAATTCACAAAAAATTAAAAAAATTCTGGCAATCTTGTTGAAGTAATGGATGCCAGTTTTCCATCACACACTGCGTTTCAGTAAATTTGTCTTCATTGAAATTGTCTTTCAAACAATGTTTATTTTAATTTTTTAACATTTATTTCACTTTACTACATATTTCCTTCCTTTTTATGATGTTTTTACAATAAATTTTATTTTATTCTTAAGTTTAAATTCTCGGGAAAAAAGGTTCAAATAATTGGGAAATAAGAAATATATACTTGCTCAACATATTTTAAAAATAAATAAATGAAAAAATAACTAAATAAATAAAAATCGTTTGTATGCGGCTTACAACATACAAATATTATATAAACGACGAAATGTATTAATTTATTGTAATAAATCAGCCATCAATTTCTTTAATGTAAAATGAGTCTTTCAAAAAAAATAAAAAAAAAATTCAATGACACATGTGAAACACATAACTATGTGAGAAGGTACTTAAAAACATATATGAGATTGCATTTTTTTAAAGTTTGTAGCACTTAATTGCTTAAAATTGAAGAAAAGTAAATAATAATAATTATAAATATATAATAAATATAAGGTAAATAGATATAAACATAAATAATAACAATAGTTATAAATATATCTTTTAAATAGATGTCTTATCACTGGAGAGTAGTGTTTGTATTTTAGAGTTTAAACAGCACTAAAAAAATTGTAAAAAAATAAATAAATAAATACATAAGTTTTTTTAAAAAAAAAGTCATTCATTATGAAATATTTGCTGTTTTGAATTTAAATAAAATGAATTTCAGTAATCATCTCCCATAGCTATAATAGATTATAATTCCTATATACTCCACAATTTTATATTTAAAAATTCAGGTTCTTATTTGCCTCAGTACGTTATGATGTTGTGAAATAACAAAAAAAAAAAAAAAAAAAAATGGTTCCAGCTTGGCCTTAAATTACCAAAAAACGTGTATCATTAGTGTTAACTAAAAGACATCTACTTTATTTATTTATTTATTTATTTGGCTTTTTTTTTTGTCTTTCTTTTTAAGCCTAACTTTATTTTCAGCAATTATTAATGACATTCTTGATGAATATAGTCATTTACCAAATAATGTTGTTGAAAATTCATTGGTATATTAGTTTAGCTGGCTTTATTTTATTTTTTTATTTATTTAATTTTCTTTTAATTTCGTAAGTTAATATTTTCAATTGTTATTTTTCTTGGAATACTGCATTTAAATTTATATAAGCTCCTTCAAAAGTTTAAGTAGATAACCAGTTTTATATTTTACTGAGCTATTACAAAATTCCGATGTCGTAGCGTTTTATCTTTAGGCTTCAGGGCCATCTGGTGGCAGAGTTGATAAACTACACGGATCGCTCCGAACAGCAGAAGGAAATCGAAAATAATATTATTTGGTTGGTGTTCTGACTAGGATTGCATCATTCTTGGCGCGAATGCGTTGTAGTTCCACATTTTCCATTTCAAATACATGAAAACCTATATGGAAGACCTACAATAACATGATCGCTCCTCATTCATGCTTTTGTACGAATTCAGAATGACCTGGAGGTCAACCACACGGCGCAGTTCTCAGGTTTACAGGTAAATTCTTCTTTTTTTTAATTTTTTTTTTTTACTTCCTTTATATTTGTACGATGTGTGCATTGTTTCCTGTATAGCGAATTAAATCAGTACTTTTAAGTTAATATTAAAAATCATTGGAAATACGTAAATATTATTATTATTAGCTAATTTCTATAGTATGGAAAAAAATCATTATATTTATAAAAACTAAATTATTTGTAGAAAATAAAAAAATATATATAATATTACAGGGAATTTACAGTATTCATAAATTTAAAAAAAAAATACCTCTATTGTTTGTAATAAGTTAGTTAAATTTAAAAAGAAACGAAAAGAAAACAATGAAATTTTATCAGAGTAAAATATAAGAAAAACATTTTTATCGTAAGTGATTTTTTTTTTTCTGTTAGGCTTGGCTAGTTAAGCTTTTATTTAAATTCTCTAGAATATTCTAGAGTATTTCAATAAGTTTTAGTATTTTAAAATAATTTCTAAGTCTTTCTATTTCAAAAAATAAAGGAAAAAAGTTTTAGAAAAATTACCGCTACCGAACAAAACTTGATTCAATACAAAATTTAAATTAATATCACTATTTATTTTTTTAATATTTCTCTTAAAGATCGAAATGAAATGGCTGCCTTTTAGTTAAAGTTTTATGTTATTTTGCGAATGAACGCGTTATGTGGTCAAGTAATATTATGAATCACACGGAAGCCATAACCTCAATTAAACTGACTCATCTAAAGAAAAAATAATCTATTTTGTAAACAGATAAAATTCGATATATATTCAAAACTTGTTTTGTATCACATTTTTTTATCTTTTGCATTATATATATATATATACATATTGCAAATTTTTTTTTTTTTTGAAATAAAAAATAACCAAACATCACAACCAAATTAATTTGGGATTTACAATATGATTTCGTAAAAAAAAAAAAAAAAATATTTAGAATGAATAACCATAATGTCAAAAAAGATTAAAAACAGTACAAGGAAATGTAGACTTAACCTTGAATGTATTTACTTGTAATTTGTGCCATATTGTTTTTTGACGTCAATACCTTTGCAATAAAGTTGCAACAACAAATAAATTGCAATAAAATTCTTTCAAGGGTCTGAAACAATTTGTAAACTTTTTCTTTTCTTTTTTTTTTTTTCTTTTTTATTTATTATAATATTTACTGAAAAAAAAAAATAGTGATTTTTTTTTATTTTTTTAAAAAATTAATTTAATGCATTATTTAAGTTTTCCAATGCATCTTAATCACATTAATAGGATTTCTAAATCGATTAATACTCTTTAAGACATCAATAGATTTATATATATAAATAAAAAACAAACTAGAAGTTTCTAATTCTTATTTAATAGCTTTCAAGAACTGCTGCTTGTTTTGTTTTGTTTTTATTTGGTTTTAGACACCAGCTCGTGTATTATGCTTTTTATTTAAGAATTAAACATAGTGTAGTTTTTTTTAAAAAGGACAGACACAGAATAATTAATAAAAAACATAAAACCACATTAAAATCTCGAACCTGGTTTCGATCGGACCTACCGATCTTTTTCAATGCCGATCGAAACCTGGTCGAGATTTTAATGTGTTTTTATGTTTTTTAATTATTGTGGGTCTGGCCTTTTTTTAAAAACTGCACCATTAATTTCACACACGTTAAATTTCTACATACAATTGAACATACAGTTTCAGTATAGATATGTTAAAAAATTATTTTATGTGCGTTTAAAAGCATGGTTATAATTAAAATATAAAAAACACACATATAAATTTAAAATAAAATTAAAAAGAAATGAAGGCTTTCAAATCTACCGGAGATTCATCATCAGCATAAATTTTTTAATGAAGGTTCTGTCTTATATACATTTATTTTTTAAACTTAAACCAATCAAATACAAGCGATAGAATATTGGATGATGATTGGACTATTATCAATCTTGATTAAGTATTCATGGAAAAATAAAAAATAAAAAAATGTGATTAAAACCCCCATTTAAGAGATCCCCCATATCACCATTATTAATCTTTTGAGAATTATATATAATTAATAAGACCATATCTTTATTTTTATTTTTATTTTCAATTATTATTATCAATTAAATTTATTGCATCTCTTCTTTTGTTTATCTTATTCCTAATTTTCTTTTTTTGGATTTCTGCAAATCTACGACAATTACCATTATATAAATAATGTTGAATATATTTATTAGGAACAAATGAATTATAAGAACCTAATAATTTTATATAAAGAGATTCAATGGCTTCCTTTCCTTGTCTGCTCCCCCATTCGTCTAATATCACATACTCTTTGAAACTTCCCATGTGTCCTTTATCATACATGTGAGCCGCAATAAAGGATCCGTGGTGATTCCCTGTTTTTATGCAACTTTTATGCTGCCCAAAACGTTTTTTTAGAGTTTGCCCACTATTACCATAATTCTTCCATAAACATTTGGAGAACATTAGGAAAGATTTTTATTAATAATGGGTATCCAAAAAAAATTCATGGATTCAAATATTCGTAGAATTGTGCAGAATATATATAACACTGCTATTAAAAAAGATGACAAGAATGGAGCAATCTGGGCGACCTTTCCGTTTCATCCGGTGTTATATAATCAATTAAGAAAGATTTTCTTTGGGACGGATATAAAATTGGGTTACAAATTAAATAACAAATTGATTTACCCGATTGAACATAACAAAATTAAAAAAGAAAACGACAATAATAAAAAAGGTTGTATTTATCTTGTTCCATGTGAACAGAAGGATTGTTTCTATATAGGTAATAGTGGGTAAACTCTAAAAAAACGTTTTGGGCAGCATAAAAGTTGCATAAAAACAGGGAATCTCCACGGATCCTTCATTGCGGCTCACATGTATGATAAAGGACACATTGGAAGTTTCAAAGAGTATGTGATATTAGACGAATGGGGGAGCAGACAAGGAAAGGAAGCCATTGAATCTCTTTATATAAAATTATTAGGTTCTTATAATTCTTTTGTTCCTAATAAATATATTCAACATTATTTATATAATGATAATTGTCGTAGATTTGCAGAAATCCAAAAAAAGAAAATTAGGAATAAGATAAACAAAAGAAGAGATGCAATAAATTTAATTGATAATAATAATTGAAAATAAAAATAAAGATATGGTCTTATTAATTATATATAATTCTCAAAAGATTAATAATGATGATATGGCGATCTCTTGTTTTAATCACATTTTTTTATTTTTTATTTTTCCATGAATACTTAATCAAGATTGATAATAGTCCAATCATCATCCAATATTTATCGCTTGTATTTGATTGGTTTAAGTTTAAAAAATAAATGTATATAAGGCAGAACCTTCATTAAAAATTTATGCTGATGATGAATCTCCGGTAGATTTGAAAGCCTTCATTTCTTTTTAATTTTTATTTTAAATTTATATATGTGTTTTTTATATTTTATTTATAACCATACAGATATGTTACGAATTTCAAAACGCATACGACTTTATGGGGCTTCTGAAATAGTAAAAAATATAGGAATAAATTAAATTGTATTACATATTTCACATTTCTGTGCAGCTTATTATTGAATAAGTCGGAAGAAATATGGAATTTGTAAAACTCGAATTCTGTTTCAACAAGGAAGCTCCAATTTATCAT
This sequence comes from Thereuonema tuberculata, assembly GCA_023159025.1. Classification (NCBI taxonomy): domain Eukaryota; kingdom Metazoa; phylum Arthropoda; class Chilopoda; order Scutigeromorpha; family Scutigeridae; genus Thereuonema; species Thereuonema tuberculata. The sequence goes on from JAFIDM010000007.1 coordinate 134,402, forward strand.
TGCATCATCAGCGGCATCTGGTGTTAGTTTTAAATAATTTAGATAAGTTGTACCAAAACTCAGTATTTAGAGATTTTGCTGTTTTAATTTTAGTAATACAATAGAGCCCCGATTATCCGCGGAATTGGGTGGCAAGGGTACCGCGGATAGTAAAAATCGCGGATAACCCGAAAAAAGACTGAAAATGAGGTGTAAACACGAAAAAAAATATTTCAGCATAAAACTACGTTTTATTACACAAAAAACATAATATGCAAAACTTTAAAATATGTACAGTACAGCAGAAACCTTTCTGCAGAGCAAGAGCCTGCCACTCATCCACAAATTCCGAGAAGGCCTATAGGATTACGATGCACAATAAACCTGTCAGTAATTTTCGACCTTCTCACTGTAGGGCCTATTGTACTTTTCCTGTTGTTGGCTTAAATTAAAATTGCTTTTTTTGAGGTTCGTAATTAAAACATTCTTTCGCGGCTCTCGCGGATAATCGGGGCTCTACTGTATATGTAGTACATATTTATCCAAACATACACTCATACTAAATAACTTTTATTTATTTATTTTTTAAAGTTTTTCATATATTTTTAAAATATTTATATTTTTTTTAAAAAATTTCTGAAATTATTGAAGATTATTTATTACTATTAAGTTATAAATAAATAAATACCTTTCTGTCCGACTCATGTATAAAATACATTGAAAAATTTGTAACGTAATCTGGGTTAGACATTGATTGTAGTGTTTCGACCAGGCCTACAACACGTTATCGTACAGTGTCCCTTAAGATGGGGCTGCAAACACCAAAATCTAATCAGGAATAAGACTAAAAGTCTGGAATCTTCTGTTTGATTTAGATGGTAAATTATTCTTTGACTTTAACTATTACTTTTTCCGATTTTGCAATTATTGTACTCACAATGGGAAATTACTGTAAATAAGTTTATTATTAATAAAGGGTGAGACAAATTGTCTACTAAATGACATCCTGGCCTCGCGGTTGGCGTTGTCACTAAGACATTGGCCTCTCACCTCTACCGGGGTTCGGTTATCATGTGGACGATCCGCGCTGGGCAGATTTTCTCGGGGTTCTCCCGTTTTCCCTGCACTTCTCCCACCATACTTTCTCAGTCTTTCTCTCCATCTGTCCTCATTTCCGTGGGATAATACAAGAAATCTCCTGGTCGCGGTGCTTGGCTTCCCTGCCACCCACGTTCACCACAAACAATCAAATGACACCCTAGTGTCATTTAGTAAACAACTTGGACTCACACTTACTTACTACTACTTACTTGCGCAATCTGATGTTATATGCGCTAAAAAAATTCATAGCAGCCGCGTCTAGCGTGCCCATGAATTTTCTCCAGTTATCCTTTTGGCGAGTTTTTTATTGTTTTTTTTAGCTTTTCAGGCACCACATTGATTCCGACGATAATTTCATTATTCTTTAAACTAGCAAAAAGCCTGGCTTTGACTAGACTCGCGGACTGTTAAAATAACTGCCGAAATTTTGCACACTTAGGAGGCATATGATGTTTTGTAAATATTAAATATGAATTATGAATTAAATATAATTATGAATTAAATATAATTATGAATATTAAATATGAGTTAACTAATTTAAAATAAAAAATTTGTTTTGAATTTCTTATACTTTTTTTGTTTTAATGTATATATGTAACATGTGTAAATATGTTTGTTAATTAAAACTAATATGAATACGAATAGTAGAAAGCATTCATTTCTATTGATCTACTACTAGGTAAATTTAAATAATATTATTTTTATTATTAAAATAATAAATAATAATAGAGGAAAAGGTGTAAAAACGGGCACAGGTGTAAATATGGGCACCCCCTCCCCTAGGGGCTATGGGAAGTGTTGCAGTTTTGCGGCCAGGATTAGACGGCGTCTTTTATTGATATAAGATAGCAGAGAGCAGTTGGAACCTTTACTTTCAAGTAGTGTGGATGCAGCGTCAGTTATTGTGCGAATTGGTGTTTGTTCTGGACTGCGAACCTTTGACAGATATGTGAAATCGTTTTCTGTTCATGGCCTTGTGATTAGTTTAAAATAATTTCATAGTGATATCCTGAAGGCGGAGATCCTAAGCTACTTTTAAAAGCACGCCTTTAGTTTAGATATGATAGTGGCCATCAAGGATCAATTGACCAAGTCGCTTGACAAAAGTGCTCTCAAGAAGAGGTCGTTGAGTTTTCCCGGGGTTAGAGACAGGGTTGGAAGGACCAAAGGCCTTCAGAAAAAGAAAATTCAACCCACGAAACGAGTCTACGATTCATCATTGGACTCATCAGACTCCTGCGACCCTCCCCTTGTGGACAGCGATGATGACATGATATCAACGATGGGGATAAACCAGAATCGAATGATGCACCTTGCATCTTTTGTGAGGAAAATTTCTCTCAAGACACTCGCGGAGAAGTGTGGGTTAAATGTGTTATGTGCCAAATGTGGGCACAGTTAGATTGTGCCGGGTCTGAAAGAGCCATTTATGTTTGCGATTTCTGTAAATAATTTTTGATTTAGTGTTCATTTAAAATTCTCTTATATAGAACTTGCTCTTTGTACCGTTTTATATTATTTTATCCTGTTTTAAAACATTTTAAACTATTTTTTTTTTACTTTTTTGGAGAGGGCCCATATTTGCACCCCATTTTTTCTGGTGCTATTTTAGAAGCTTTTTGTAAATCTTCATTTTCGAATTGAAATAATTGATATTAATCATTGTTTTGCCTCCTCTCATTTAGTAAACTTGTTATAGGTTTTAATGAAGGTCAAAAATCTAGAATTTTTCCAAAAGAAAGTAACTTTAAGTCAAAAACAAAAAAGGGTGCCCATATTTACACCTTTTCCTCTAGTTATAAGAACGGTCTAAACATAAAATTTGAAAAATCTCGCTCAAAATTAAGTTTTGTTTTATTGTGTAGAATTAGGAAATTGTATAGAAGTTATATTGAAATTTCCCATGCAAAATATGAGTCAGCTAGTTAATAAATATTTTCGTTTACATCATATATCAAAATTTGTAGAATCATTTAAGAAAAAGATGCTTAAAAAAAGTGGTCCGAAAAGGTATTGTTACACAATGTTAAAATTAAAAAAATTCAGCTTTTTAATTCATTTATTAATATTATTTTATAATTAACAAACATATTTACACATTTTACATATATATATACATTAAAATATTTTTTATTTTCAATTTATTAATTCATATTTAATATTCATAATTAATATTTACCAAAAAATCTGCAACGTCGTATGTTTGCTAAAGCTACAAATTTTTTTTTTTTTAGTTTCTGTCGCTCAGTAGAGTATTTGACTTAAAAAGTTGGCCAAAAGTCAAAAACAAACAATACTTTTCGATAAAGCTTGTTTCAATAAAGTTGATAGTTATGACGTCATTCGGCGGCCATTTTTTGTGAGTGAAAGGCGCGCATGCGCGAACACAGCAGTTGGAACCACCTTGAGTTGGAACTTAGCCATTGCTAATGCTACACTTCTTTGTTTTCGGTGTTCTTTTAGAAACTTACTTTTCATTTGTTTCCTGAGTGATTTATCAGTTGTGAATTGAACTTATTTTGGATGGATTTGGAAATACAGTATCAGTCTTGCTCCATTTTACAGAAGATTTTAGCCATTTACAGTTAAAATTTCTGTATGTTTTGCCCTTCGCAGTTAATACATTAAAAATCGTTTACTTTTTACGTACTTTTTTTAATACGAGGGTTTTAGTTGTAGTGTCGGACTTTGTCGAGCAAAAATTCTTGTGAGGCCAATTAGCATTGAAACAATTCTGTCTCCGATTCCCAGCACAAATATCAAAAAATAGCTCAGTGAATTTGTGTTTTGTTTAGTTATGTGCATTCTTTGTTTTATTTTACTGTAAAATGCCTTATACTTTGTTATCCAGAATTAATAACAAAAAGAAAATCTCCCGCAAACATCCGCCATTTTTTTTATTGTTAATTTTTTCCTTTGGAGTGTGGAAAATAGCATATTTTAGAAATACATTAGAGTCCCGAAAACTCGGCACTCGATAACCCGGCAGTCCGGATAACTCGGCCACACCCTGGAAGGGCGGAAAAACCCCGCGCGTAGACCCATTACAAGTTACATTTATATACAGTTAATGTATTAGGTATTTTCTTAAGTTTATTTGGACAGTTTAAGTTTGAGATATATAATTCTTTGTAAACTGTTGTATTCTCAAGCAACAAAAGCAACAGTGAAATTTGGATAATTCGAACTTGTTTATTTCGAAATTCTGGATAATTCGAAGTTTTTGCTCGGTCCCTAGAATTCTGTATTAAAGTAATGTTAAAAAATCGTGGATAATTCGAATTTATTTTGGATAATTCGAATTTTTCGTTCGATTGTCCTTAAAATATTACGGTAAAAATTGTTCCTGAGACTTTTCTCAGCTAAGATATATTATTTATTTTAACGATCTTTCTAAGGAAAACAAAAGCGACGGTTGGAATGTCACTACATGGGGATTTCCGAGGATTTTACTGCCCACCCTGTGTTGTACCCTCCCCCCTCCCCCACCCCCTCCGTCTTAGAGTCACGTGCGCTTCCTGTGAATGATTTAATGCGGTTGTATACATTTTTAGTTTTTGTGCTTGTGCTTTAAGTATTGTTTATATGCTCTTACTATGCCATTGTCAAAAGCTAAAGCTCCTTATAAGTCATTAACATTAGCTGAAAAGGTAGCGGTATTAAGGAAGTGGGGAAAAAGGCCTTAAAAAGAAATCGGAAATCGCCAAGGAATTGGAATTCCATCCAACACGTTATCGACATATTTGAAGAACAAAGATAAAATCTTGAGCAGCAAAAATGGCAATGGAAAAAAATAAAAAAAGAACGAGAGGACCTGGCAACCCAGAGGTTGGAATCATATGCTAGGACACAAAGATTGCATTCAATGAAGCAATTAAAAATATCTCCCTTTTTTTTTTTTGAAAGTGATGAATAATTAAGCTAATAAAAAATGTTTGATCTAATGAAAAAAAAATGTAGCAGTATTCTTAGATAAAGTTTGTGTGTTAAATCTTTGATCGTGGAGTTATTCTTTTTTATTCATCTCTCCTATTTGAGAGAATTTTTGGATAATTCGAACTTTTTCTCTGGTCCCTTCAGTTTCGAATTATCCAAGTTTCACTGTATTTCATGACGAAAAAATCGAACTTTTTTTTTTTTAACACCTTTCCCGATAATCCGGCAGTTTCACAAACTCGGCTACCCTTCGGTTCACATTAGGCCGAGTTTTCGGGACTCTACTGTATCATTAATTCTTTGTTTTTCTTTACAAGAACTGGAGAGTGAGTGAAAATAATGCCAAGGAAGCAACTAAAAAGTTAATTTGTACAGTAACAGGCCATGCAGACCTGGGATGCGCGGTAGGTTTAGGCGCCCAGCGCATCTCGACCAAAGGTACTGGTTGAGGTCGGATGTTCAAGCCCGACTCTCGCCGTGTTTAACCCTAAGTAAGAAACTCGGTAACCATTTGATAGAGGGCTGGGCTGAACCCTAGGGCCCCTTTGGAGCAGAAATAACCGTGCTGGGAATTGAACTCTGGTGAGAAAATAATTACGCAACATTATTAAAGAATGTCCCAACAAATTTCTGGAGAAAAAAACATCGTCACCGAACTTAAAAATTCTCCAGATGAAGAACTTGGCATATTTAGACTAAAATTACGACATTTTAAGTCGGATTTCAAATGAAAATGAGCACCTGCATGTAATGCAGAAGAACGCTTCTTAAAAGGTAATAAAACAAGGCTTATGGGTACCTTACAATTGGCCACCCAAAAACAGTTCTGAGAATCAAGCGAAGAAAGTGCGAAGAGTTGAAAGAACACGCTTCTGTTGAGTTCATTTATGCGGCACAAATGAGTCTCTGCGCGGCCGGAAAAAGCGATGCTTCTACAATTGCAAAACATTTCATCTCCAAGAAGAGCGTCGAAAATTCGAAAAGCTGTCTCGAGGAGCGCAGAAACAAATGCCCGACTAAAGCTAAGGTAGAAGCACTAGCAATTTTCATAGAAGCTGATTTATCGAAAAGCCAATACTAAATTAATCGAAGTGCTGACAAAAAGCTACAGCCCTGTTTCTCTTTGTTGAAGAGAGCAAAAGAAGAGTGCTAAACAAAACCGGAAACATATCGCGCTACAACACTTGCGGTGGGAGCCACATCTAAGGACTTTAACAATTTAACAAAGAAAAAAGAAGTGGATCTTAATCCTTAATGCTTGGATTATCCATCCTTTACGCAAGAATCAGATTTTTTTAATTCTTTTTACATTTGTCCTATAAAATACCCATTAGGAAATGGCAGACAAGGACTGCTGCCGAAAAGTGATAGCTGAAACGGAAAAAAAAATATAGGAATCATTTAAACAAGAGATGGGATTGAGAGTCGATAGTACAAAAGAAGGTTTCGGCAACACAAATGAGGATACATCTCATAGATTTTTTTCGGATCCAGAGACATTTTCCCGAATTACTGGAATGGATTTGAGCCCCATAAATAAATTTAACGTGATTTTAAAAGTAATTTCAAGTGGTCAAAAGATTAACATTGAAAATTTTCAACGTTTATCATTGATTGTAGTCCTAATCAGTCCTAATGTGACTGTGGGAACTTAATGAAACGAGAGACTGGGGTATTTCCCATATCATAAAAGAGAGATAGACGAGGCCTTTCGAGTCCTTTTGTTCAGGAATCGTCTTCAGGTTTGAGAGAAAGAGGTGGGAAGGCGTATAAATAGATAGATAAAAGGCGGACGGAAGAGAGATAGGTCAGATTGGAGCGGGGAAACCTTGGTTTTGGCGGGAAGGTTAGTTTGGGAAAACGGGCGGACCGAAGAGAGATCGTTTCCCAACATGGGGTGCTGGGAAAGAGAAACCATTTCCAGATTTGGTGGAGGCCTAGGCCATCATTTAAGTTGACTGAGGTGGATCCTGCTTTAAGAATTTGAACACAAATCCTCGATGTTTCTGGAAATGTAGGTGAGGATTGAGACAATATGGTGGCTCTATCCCAGTTGAAGGAATGACCGGGGATGCTAGCGTGGATGATGACGGCGGTTGTTTTGCGGTTTCTTATGTCTTGTTGGTGTTCGAGTAGGCGTTTGCCGAGGGAACGTTTGGCCAAAATAACATTGGCCGCAGCAACACGGAATCGAGTAGATACCTTGTTTTTGGGGGAGTGGGGGGTGGGATCCTTAGAATGAGATATCATGTTTCTGATTTTTGGTGGGGGAAGGAAAATTGGTTGGAAATCGTAGCTTTGAAAAATCCGGCTGATTTTTGGAGTTATGGTGGGAAAAAAGGGGAGAAAAACTTTAGGGAGATCATTATTGAAGGGAGTGGTGGGCTTTGGGTAGAGGGTAGAGGGTCTTTCTTAAAATTTTTGGGATGATGGAGGGAGAAAAACCGTTGTTGTTGGCAACATCTTTAATGTGTTGCAGTTCTTCCTGAAGAGCTTCGTTTGTGGAGCAGTGGGAAAGGGCAGTTTGATGAGCTTACGAGAAGATACAGACAGTTGAGAAGGGTGAGGACAGGATTTGGCATTCAAATATAAGTCAGTGTGAGTGGATTTACGGTAAACGGTGATGGAGAGGGAGAGGTCTTTTCTGGTGATTAAGACATCTAAAAACGGAAGGGATTGGTGATTGTTTTCCATTTCCACGGTGAAGGAGATGTGAGAGTCAATGTTGGTGATGTGGACCAAAAACTCAGGGAGTTTGAGACGAGCATAGGTCCAAACAGCAAAATAGTCATCAACCTATCGCCATCATATGACGGGTTTAATGGAAGTAGATTGGAGAGCGTCTTTTTCGAAGGAATCTCTGAAAATGTTCGCGAGGCTGGGGCTTAAGGGTGATCCCATAAGAGCTCCTTCTGTTTGTTGATTAAAAAAGGGGTATTGGCGGAGAAGAAGGTGTTGCTGGTGACAAATTCCAAAGGCAAATATAAAGAATTCGCTTCGATGGGAGTAAGATGATTGTTGAGATGATTGTGTATGATCTCTAAGGTCGCCTTCCCGGGAACCTCTTATATTTATATTCCTTCCCACCTCATTGACTGTTGTGAATTTTAATTTAATTAATTATAGAATATTTTGAAAATTAAAAACAAGAAAATATAAATCCCGCATGCTTCACAAGTTCATATTTAAATTTTTAGGATTTTAGGTTCATTGGAAAAAGAAATATATAAAAGAAATAAAAGGTTTGCAGTCGCCTGCATTTACTTGAGTCAGGACCTTCCTATAGGAATGGGAGCTGTATTCTTTCCAGGGGCTTGACGACGGACGATGTATGGGCTGACTATTCGTACTCCACTAATCCTGTTTGGTCAAATGTGACGTCACACTTTATATCTTTAGCAAAACCCTTTAGAACGAAAAATAGAGAGTGAAAGAATAGGTCTAAATGTTGAATAGCGTCGCTGGTGACGATAAATAGCACAAATTCTAGTGTCGTGTAGTTGGACTAAAATTCTCCCTAATGTTAGAAACTAATTTCTGAAGTGGATAGTGTAAATTGATTTTATCAGTTATGAAGGAATGAAAAATTACTATAGTCTTCGCGGCCAGAGTTGAAACTCCCAGAATGCAACGCAGATTATAGATTTTCCTTTCCTGGCCGGTCGCGCACATTCAAACAGAAGAGAAAATGGCGGTCGCTGCTTCACATTCAACATTTCGACGAGGAAAAGTTCTCAACAGTCAAGCTAGGGAAATTATTCTTAACGTTGCTCGTCGATTTCAAGAAGATGTATGTGAGATTTTTGATATTTCCTATTTTTGATAATTGAGATTGATATTTCCAGCGCAGCTCAGGCATTGATACTGGAGAAATTAGTTAATGATAATGTGTTTCCGGTTTCAACATTCGCCGCGACGACTGTACTGATCATTGAACTATGCCCAGCAGTCGTCTTCAAAGAGATCTCCATATTTGACAATTGTCCTCTGTTGCCGATAAAAGAAGAATCATTGAGAGAAATAAAACAAAATGCACAAGACAAAGAGTTCACTGATCTGTTTTTGGAAATTGTGATACCAGGAATCCAAGATAGCCTATTTCAGGTTTCTTGACCATCGTCAGTTGGATACGCCCAGTATCTTACACCTCAGTGAACTCAGAAAACATATAAAGAAAACAAAAGCAAACACCACAACGGCCCTCCAATTAAAAAAACATCTAAACATAAATAAAGACTAAAAAGGCCAATCAATTAATCCCCGCTAGCGATTGCTTAGCATGTAGGCCCCGAAATTGCATTAGAATATTCCAAAAAGTATTTGAAATTGTTTATTTTTCGTTTTTGACTGGGTAAAAATATCTTGAATATAGTTTCTTGATTGTGTAGAATGTCTTTTAAAATGTTAAAATAAGTAGCCTGATTTATTCTGATATATAAAGTAAATGGGATTAAAAAAACGTTTTTGAAAGATATCCTTATTAAGTAAGCGAGAACAGGCATTTTCGTTGCAGACACAGAGGTCTCAGTGCTCAAGCAATCTACGATGTCATATCGGCGATCATACAAAACAACGGCATTGAGATTGATGAAATATAGTTGCCGTAACTATTGACAGTTCGTAATCTTTATTTCGTCATCCATTCTTTCCCTGCTTTCAGATTCAAATTTTATGAATGAAAATTGCAAACAGACGTGCCTATAAGATCTAGCTCAGAACATATTGAATCACATCAATATCGAGATCTTCACGTGATTTACTGACGAGAAGAGATGGGAGGATCATGAAATTAGTCAATGTGTGTGTCCAAATGACTTCTGAACAGCTGGATAAATCTTCTGGAAAATTGGTCTACATATTCAAGGACTCGAGGCGATCTGACTTTAAATTTGAAATTTTTTCCAAAATAATTTTTTTATCGTGAAATCAGTGCGAGAAGAAGATAAAAGTTAGTAAGTGTGCCGGCATCTGGGTTCTAATCCCGGTGGTGGCATGGCTATTTCTTTCTTCTATGTTGTTCCCTGTGACTCACTCTCTCAGGGTTCTTCTCGACGAGAGGAGAACCTTGACTTCCTATCAGCCTTGTCCTGACGTTGTGAGGTTGGGCTAGCGCGTGGTCCGTCGTGGTCTATTCGCGGATAATAATAATAATAATAATAATAATATATAAATTATTGCTTGTCAGTGCACCAGTAAATTCTAAAACAAAATATTTAAAAATTGACCCTGAAAAATTTTATTACAAAAATTAATACATTCAAAATATAAAAATTATTTCGTTTTATTTCGATAAATTATGATAATATTTTTCTTTTAAACCTTTATAGTGACGTAGTTTTATATATTAATATTTACATTTTATCCCATAATTATCATTTTAAATTATATCTAATATTTTTTTAGGATCACGGAGATTCTATCCTGAAATTTTTATTTTAGAAAAAAGTTGATATTAATATAGAATATTGTAATAAATTAAATTTGAAAATGCACCAGTCTTCTCCATTTGTTAGGCCTAAAATCGTTCCCTGTTTTACTAGAATTTTATCTGTTTTTTAATTACGGAAAAAATATTACTCCGTATTTCGATTTTTCTAATAATTAGCATTTTAAAATACTACATATCATATCGTATATCATTCCATCAAAGGACGAATTATGTTATTAAGAAATATATATGTTATCTGTGATTTCAAAATATTTCAACGTTTCTGATTTTGTAATAAATATAAAGATACGTCATACATTGATATATTACTCCAAAAAAAAATTATTATTATTACGTATTAGTTGAATTATCACGGTCACCTTTGATCTTCAAGCTGATTCTATTGGATTGGCTACCATGCAATCTATTGGAATGTCCCAAAAAAATTGTTTTTTGGAAATGTAAAGATATATTTTTGTATGGCTTTGAAATTTTTTTGAGGGGGGGGGGGGGGTTATAAGTGCTGTTGTTTTGAATTCATTCGAATTGTAAATGATATAATTTACATATATATCTTATTGTCTTCACCTTTTTTATATGTTTATAGTTTAGGCAAATATGTATAACAAAGAGGACCATTATTGCGTTTATCTTGTCTTGTCTGTTATTAGCGAGAAATTCTGAAAAATAAAAGTGGATGTATCAGTTCAGAAAATACGTCTGATGACTCCCTGATTTACTGTTTTGATTTGTATATTTAGATAGGTTCAATTCCCGGCGGTCTTTTTTCTTGGGTTTTTCTTCTTCAGAGATCCTAGTGTTCACTCAGCCCTCTGTAAAATGGAAATGTGATTTGTTTACCGGAGTTAAAGGTGGGAGTCTTCATCCCGATGGTCGGGAATCGTTGGGATCTACATCGCCAGTGCCCGAAGGAATCTATTGCGTTGGCAAAAAGTTCGTTCGGTGTTTTTTTTACGTACATTGCTTCTTGTCGTGCTTAGATGTCCTTAACGTCATTCGACACCATTTTATTAGCTTGTATTGTGACAGCTGTCGTATCAGCGTGTATTTAAAACAAAAACTGAATCAAAATTGGTGAATTTTGAGAAGCCAGTTTAATATTGAAGATGGAAGGAACTAAACACGCAAGGCCGCATGTTTCTGTGATGACCAGGCAAAGACTGTTACAGCTGAGAAGTTCTGCTTCATACTCCTTATTCACCTGATGTTGCATCTTCGGATTTCCATTGAATTCGGTCTTTACAAAATTCTCTTAATGGACAAAATTCAATTCCCTGGAAGACCCCATAAGCTTCTGGAACATTTTTTTGCTCAAAAACATAAAACTTTTGGGAAGATAGAATTTCGAAGTTCCCTAAAAGATGGCAGAATGTAATGGAACAAACCGTTGAAGACGTTGTTCAACAAAATTATTGGTGAAAATGAAAAATTTGTGTTTTATTTTTACTTAAAAAAAACCGAACGAACCTTTTGGCCAACCTAATACATGACCTGTTAAATAGGATCCTTTTTAAACAGATCTTTGAAAGATCCCATTAAAGATAATCTTCTGTTAGAACTTTAGATTCCCTGAAAAAATGTAGGTGACTATGTAAAATATTAAGGTTGATAACTTTCATCACCCGTGACCTCGCATTTGTTCCTACAGGGACTTGTATACTTTTTTGTACTAGCCTGCATTCATTTTGCTTCTCTCTTTGTGCAAAAAACAAAAGAAACTCGAAGCATAACCAGAGGCACATCTATAAATCATTGGTCCAGGTACAAAAATGTTTTTCGTAACTACTTTTGACCTCTGTGGCTTGGACCTCTGGTCCAGGTGCAGCTGCAATACTTTTTATCATGGGCATATCGATGGAAGGTTTGGTAGGAGATTGTGAACTCTCCTCCCCTTATTGCATCAGAAAATGGAAAAAAACCTAGAAATTTTAACTTTTTTTTTTTTTTGGTTGGAAAGTTAATCGCTTTGATCTGTAACCCACTCCCTCTCATAGCGGAAAGAAAGAACAATTCTTTTATTTTATTTCTTTTTTTGGTTGAATAACCAACTTAAATTCACCCATCCCGAATCCCTCAAAAAAAAAATGATTCTAGAAATTTCTTGTTAATACTTCAAATTTGGTGCCCTTTGTATATTAATGGTCCAATTGAAATTTCAGCACGATTATTTTGGTCTACAAACATTGGGAATCCCTCAAAATTGAACTTCACTCATCGCTGCAATGTTCAATTCCTATGTGATGGATATCTGAGCGTATTCCTGGTTCATATGTAATATTTTTTTATTTTTATGTTGAAGTTAAATGAACAAAGGAATAATAAAAATAATATTTCAACAAAAGGTTTTGAGTGAGAATGACAGCTTTTGTGTATTTCTCAATAAATACATATGGTGTTTCGAATAATATTGCAATGATGTTGACATAAATATGTCTAGGGGAAAAATTCTCGTGTAATGATTTTTTTTTTCCTATTATTTTTTAATTTTGTTGGGAGAAAGGGAAGGGATATATAATATTGTAAGGCTTCCCTTACAGCGTTCATATTTCTAATCCTTATTCGAGTGTTGTTTTTCTCTGTATAGGTAGCGTCGTGTTTGTTGTCTTCGTTTTATCAGGAATTGAGGTATGAACTCTACACCCCTCGCCTTGAATAGTTGCACCTGTTGTCGACTTTGTCCCTGTTCGTAACGTCGGTAATCTGCTGAATTTGGCGGGAAGACTCGCGTTTCTACCATGAACGGTCCGGTGTGGTGGCAACGACTCATGAGAGACGAAACATTCCTCCTTCACTGCGAAGACCTCAGGGATTTAGTAAGATGTCAGGTAAGTCCAAAATTAAGAAGAATAAGTTTATTTAATTTTTGCTTTGTTTCTTTTACGACAGCAATCGCAGCGAAAAGAACATTTTCACTCAGAAATTGCAGTCGTTCAGGTTACAAAATAACAGGAAGTGCACTAAAAAATATGATTTCGAATTTGGGTTCAAAGGTTAGATAATTGCTGCCATTTAGGGATAGACCAGGCAGCTACCTAGGGCGGCGGATATTTTGGTTGTAACGTTCTCAGGGAAATACAGTATACCAGTGATTCCCAATTTTATTTAATGATTGAGCATACAAAGCATGCGAAGTCATACAATTCAACATTTATCCTTTTTGTTTGTCTATTTATATACCCACCATGCTAAAACGGCTAGACAGATATCCTTAAAATTTGGCACATTTCTTATTTTTGGTCTAAAATTAGATGTGACTAAAGGTGCTTTTTTTTCCCGATATTCGAGTCATCTACAATTTTTTTATCACACTTTTATTTTAGATATTTCTGATAATTTAATAAATAGATATTTTATTCTATTCTGCTTAAAAATCCGAAGCTTTATAAAATAGAAGTTAAATCATTGGAGTTTTAAGTTTTAAAATTCATTTTGAATTGGCAGTTTTAATAGTAATAATTTTCAAAGTTGACAGAAATATTAGTTACTGGTTTCATATTTTCATGTTAACTACATAAAATTGAGGCCATTGAAAATTATGAGACGATTAAGGAAATCATTAATAATTTCTGATTTTTACGGTTTTATTATACATTAAGAAGATCTAATTTTCTGAAACTTGAAAATCATTTTTATTATCACTATCGGCATCACTTCTATTATTTTCTTAGAAAACAATTGAGGAAATAAATAAAGCTTTTTATTTAAACAACTTTTTCGTGAATATATTTTAACTATATCTTATTATAAAAATTTAGTAAATTGTTATATAAACTGATAAGTTTTCTTATCACAAATTTGGAATTATTATTATTATTATTATTATTGAAGAATTTTAGGCCATCACATATCACAATTGAAAATAAAATTTATGTACAATTAAAATACGAGTGCTTTCGAAATAGTCTACATTTCTTTGTCAAGTCTTGAAGTCACTTGACAAAGAAATGTTGGCCATTTCGAAAGCACTTGTGTATTTTAATTGAACATAAATTTTATTTTTAGTTGTGATATGTGATGGCCTAAAATTCTTCATAATTCAATTTACACACGTTAATTACTTTAAATATTATTATTATTACTATTATTATTAAAACTTAATTATTACTCACAATCCAATTTAAACTTTGAATCTACAATGCTTTCAAATTTATTAGGCTAAATTTCAGATTTTCACTACATAAGTATTTAAGATGTAATAAGTTATACAATAGATCCCTGTTTAATTCTAGAAATAATAGCTTCTGTTATAATTCAGTTATACCATTAACCTTTAAGAAATCTTACTAATATTTATTTTATTTTGGGCTTATATTTATAAATTTCCTTAATATTTATTTCATTGTTTAATTTATCCTGAATTCGAGGCATATCTTCTCTGCTTCGTGGTTATTTTTATTATTTTACTTTGAAAAAGAAAATCCTGAAATTTTCCTTGTTCTATTTTACACTATAATTAACAATGCTCTAGTTTTAGAAGTGATTTCCGTAATATACCCTACCGGAAACACATCACTGTCAAAGTTATTCTAGATAAATCTGGATTCGTAATTTGTTGACGTATACTTAAGCACTGGAGCTAACCGTTCTTTTAAAAGCTCTTATAGTTCAGTTCATGAAAGAATAGAAAAGGGGCGTAGCAGTTACTGATGACTGACTATTTCAGATATCTCAGTGACATCTATTGTTGAAAAACGGAACTTCGTAAGTGTTCGTGTATAAAATCTCCGACAGTGTATTGGCAGATTTTTGTTTTTCCTCACATACCCCCATTTAGATGTCTTTTCGTATTCATATTGAATATCACTGCTATGATATGTTATTTTAATTCTTTGTATCTTCAATGTATCAATATTATTATTGTAAATTTAAATATTTGTTTTTTTTTTATCAGTTTTTCACAATTGTTTTATTTTTATTTGTATTAAGAACAACTGCTGTCACGTGGACTTCCAGGCGTGATTAAGAGTTATGATCATTTCCAGGCATGATTAAGAGTTATTTGGCAAACTTTGATGAAAGGAACTACCATTTGAATAAAAGCATCGTATTAAAGCTTTACAAATCAGTACATCTGTTCTAGAATGAATTCCTGGGATCATTTTTGAGGGATAGAAGGGATGTAAACTGAAGAAAATGGCTGTGTTTCAAATTGGATCATAAATAAACTACTTTTAAAATTTTATGGAAATCCAGTCATTTAAGCGTGATAGGAGTACAAAGACGAAAGATGTTCAAGTGGAAATAATAAAGAGTTCGCTTTCTGTTTTACTCCCAAATAAAGGCAGCCTCGTTTTACGCCGTGTTCTCTTCCTACAGTGGCGGCGTAAATCGAATTGACGTAAAACGTACCCATTGTATAATGTAAACAGGGAGATGCGTTCTACAAATCCAAAAATATGTTTTTTTATTTAATTAAGCCATGTTAAAGTCAGTTTTTAGGACTAATATTAATGTAAAATATTTACGCACTTTCGTAGGCCTACTAAATTATTATTTATTATTTTATATTAACTTAATTATTACATGCATACCATGTAAAGTGTGTCAGGCTACTCAACCGAGAAGTCCGTATCCGCACTAGTAGAGAAGTCCGTATCCGCACTAGTAGATTCCTTCTACCGGATATGGGCGTTTATTTTTAAAAACTGTTATCACTATTAATTTTAATACGTTTTTATCACAGCATTCACAGGCAAACAATGCGGGATGACTGAGCGAAACAAAAGCGAGGAGCGGAGAAGCCACATGACCGAGCGGGCGGAGTCATAAGTACGGCTGTTAAAGTTGACTACGTTCACCATTTATGGCTGCATTTAGCTCAAGAAATTTAATTTTTCTTTTTTTCACATTTTTAATTTTTTTTTAAATTGTATTTTTCCTCATTTTGGCCTAAATTATAAACCGGCGTAAATCTGAATCGTCGCAAATTGAACCGTCGTAAAACGAGAGCTGCCTGTATACAGGGTGATCAGACAACGAAACGTCATAACTTCAACATAGCGTTACTAAAGTCGTATACTTGATTATAGCAAAAACTTTATACATGAAAGATATATACAGTGTTACCTCCGAATAACGGACAGTCACGGGACCGAAAGTTTCGTCCGTTATTGGGAGGTGTCCGCTATTGGGGAGGACTATCTTTTTTTCATTTTTTAGCTAATAGCATGTCATTTAATGAAAAATTACATACAATCTTAATTAAATTTCTACAATTATCATTGCGATATGAGAGAATATGAACAATTGCAAATTAGTTACTACATTCCTTTTTAAATGAGTGCTAATCCGTTTGTCTTACTTAAAATAGTGACAAAATTAATTACAGTATATAGTAAATTAATTTCTAGCCATCCATTTGATGCCTTAAACGGGTCCAATCGTAAAGTTTGACCGAATTCTCTTGCTTTTTCTTGAAGCAAAACACCGCTTATAGGAATGTTCTTTGCACGAGCAGAGAGGAACCATTTTAGACCACTTCGTCGATTTTTCTTCTTTCAGTTTTACGAAACTTCAAATTCTTCGAATTTTCTTTTGAATTCACCATCCACATTTTTCTAATCTCATCTTTGTCCTTCAAAAGTTTACTTATCTGATATTTTCCAACTATAAAACGTTCAGCAAGACAACCGACACTCTGCTTTTCTTTTTCAGCAACTTCAAGAACATCAATTTTTTTCTTTCAGTGCCAATCGCTTCCTTTTTGATGCCATTTTAATTCGCACTAAATTTAATCAACACGTTTATAGGATAGCTTTACGAGGGATTGATATTTGCAAAGCAACTGCAGTGAAAAAATGGGCTCAGATTCGTGCATTGAATCATGGGACACCGATACAATATACAGTGCAACTTGGATAATTCTAAGCTGAAAGGACCACTACAAAATTTCGAATTATCCAAAACTTCGAATTAAACAAGTTACATCTTTTAACTTTAATTTTAGGTCCATTGAATGCTTGAAAAGATTATTCTGTCAATAAGTAAATATTTATTCAGAAAGATCATGGTATGAAAGACTTAAACTATGTATCTAAACAAAATAAGATTTATATTATGTAAGCTACAGTACATATTACATTCAATACCGCAAATCATCAAGCATGTTTAGTGAACGGAAAACAGCTTCACTTACATTGGTTTGTCCTTCAATGTACCGAGGAAATTCGGCGCTATCCCATACTCGTTGGCGATTTGGCATTTCTTGTTCACACCCTTTTCCACCTCGCGAATGACGGCGACCTTTTCAGCGAACGTTAAATTCTTGTACACGCGTGGTTTACTTGAAAGACATGGTGACACTGAGAGCAGGAAGCTCGAATGGCGTCTGAAGCGTCACGTGTCGAACGGTGGCGGGAAGGGGATTTCAGTTACCACGTGTCCAATTTCTTAACGATGAAACGCCGAAAAGTCGTTATGGTTCGAAATTTTTTATTAAAAACTTCGAATTAAGGAAGTTGAACTTCGAATTATCCACGATTTTTTAACATTGATTTAATAAGAAATTCAAGGGACTAAGAGAAATCTTCGAATTAAAGATGTTCGAATTATCCAAGTTGCACTGTATCAATATATGGGACACCGATGTCAATACAGTATAACCATGATGTGTTTGTCGAAATCTTAATCGAAAAAAAAAAAAAATACAGTTAAAATAACTGTCCGCTATTCAGAGTGGATAACATGGAATGTCCTATTTTAAGGGACTGGGACCTACAATAATGTCCGCTAATTAGAGGTGTCCGATATTCAGGATATATATCTTTCATGTATTTAGTGGCGGTTGTTGTCTCCGCCGCTAAAGGGCGCTACTGTTTGGTTCCAGTTTCTGCCAATCAAAAGGTGCTGACGTCACTCCCAGAAGACGCCACTCCCAGAATATATAACTTATACACTAAAAACCGACTCGTTTCGCTGACGAGAGGCAGCCTTATCAAGTAATGATACAACATGAGCTGAGCAATCTATATTACTAAAATCTTTTATTTCTCTGTCTGTCTGTCTGTCTGTGTGTCTGTCCGGCGCAATTTTCTGAGAGAATGGAAAATAGAAATAATTTTTACAATGAAACATCAGCGACAGGAATCGAACCTGCAACCTTCTGATCCGAAGTCACATGCCTTATCCATTAGGCCATAGGGACTACAACTCTTTTCATATGGTTTTTTTGACTTATATCTCCTTTCCTTTCCATCATCAATAAGGAATATATTTTTTTGAATCTCAAAATTGTTTATTTATTTCACAACCGTCATTATTTGTAATTCGAAACTGACAATTAGAACGATAATTGCCGAAACGTTGCAATATTTTAAATATTCTTACTTAACCAAATTCTATGTGATATTGAAAAATATGTGGGTGTACACGCCAGATGTTGGAGTAAAGAAAACAGAGTCAATAAAGAAAGAAGCACTCTTTTTTTGAGGTGGAATACCGAAAAAATCACTATTTGCAACTCAAAAACCATCAATATTTGTAACTCAAACGTCACTGAAAAGTGACAATTATAATTAAAATGAGAGTCAAAAAAGAATGAAGCGGTACTTTTATTAGATAGAATACTGAAAAACCACTATTTGAACTCAGAAACCATCAATATTTGGAACACAAAAGCCACTGGAAAGTGCCAATTAGAATAAAAAAGAGACTCAAAAAAGAAAGAAGCAGTATTTCTATTGAATAGAATACTGAACACTATTGTAACTCAGAAACCACTGAAAAGTATCATTTGGAATAAAAAAAAAAAGAGTCAAGAAATAAGAAGCAGTATGTCATTAGGTAGAATACTGAAAAATCACTATTTGTAACTCAAAAACCATCACTATTTCTAACTCGAAAACCACTGAAAAGTATCAATAGGAATAAAAAAAAAAAGATAGTCAAGAAAGAAAGATGCACTATTTCTATTAGATAGAATACTGCTCAGAAGTTAGACGTCTTAGCCATTAGACCACTAGGCCTACATTCTAATCTCTATAAAAAATAAAAAATATATCATAGATATATGATTTACACGGTGGTTCTAAAAGCAGTCGTAGATTGAGAGAATATAGACATCAAGAATTAAATTAAAAAAAAGCTTTTAAAAAATTTTAGTTTTAGTTTCCTTGATGTAATTTGTGTGTGTATGTGTGTGTTTTTTAATAAATAAAAATCTGTTTTCCGTTACATAAGGAAGGCTTCCGGAGCGAAGCGACGGGTAGTCGACTAGTTTTTACAAAACACTTGAATAAAAAAAGTCAGTTTTGGGATTCACAGGTCTTCTGGGAGTGACGTCAGCACCCTTTGATTGGCAGAAACTGGAACCAAACAGTAGCGCCCTTTAGCGGCGGAGACAACAACCAACCTCAGATCACCAAAGAAAAGTCCGTATTTAACTGGCGAATTCCAAGTATCTATAAACAAAAGATTAGCACAAAACTGGATTAAAATCGTAATTTTTCAATTAATTATTTAATTGTTTTTTATTTAAACTACAATATTATTTTTGTCTGTGAGTAAGGACCAGAAGAGGGAAACGAAAAAATATATTTTTTTTAACATTATTTTGTGAAAGAAAAGTGAAAGAAAAAAATAAGGAAAAAGCAGAAGAAAAAGAAAAAAGTATCGAAGATCAAACAAAATTAAGAAACATTCTTGAAATAAAAAAAAAATTAGAATTAAAAAAACATTGAACATAAGATCGGGGAAGGTTTGATAACAATGATAAAATGAATTAAATATAAAATTTAAAAGGATTTTTTTTAAAATTAAAACAGGATTAAAGTTTTGTAAGGACAAGGAGGGCTTTCAATGATGGGCTGGCTGCATCCATGTACTCGTGTTCTTCTTTTTTCGTTTTTCTTTTTTAAGTAGGCCGTAACCCTCCATGGTCGGGACGGACAAGGAAACATTAGGATAGGTTGGATTGCTTATAAGTAGCAAGCGTTTCTCGCTTGATTCGGCACTTCCGAACGCTTTTATGGTTGGATACCGTTCTGTAGCCGCTGGCGATGCGGTCACACACCACCCGACAATTACAACAACTGAGTGAATTTGACAGAGGTTATATCGTGGGCTTGAAAGAGTCACGTTGGACATAATCGTTCTATCGTCTATTACTCGGGTCGCTGTGATGCAACAATAAGATGTTTTTGGCATCAATAGTTTCCGCAACACACACACACACACACACCCGTCAGGTGGACAGTGGTCTGAGTCACCACTATCAGATAGGATCCTAGGATCCTGAGATCGGCCTTCAGGACACCAATAGTTATCCTAAATGTCATCCGAAGAGAGTCAATGTGTCACGACGAACCATTGCCAGAAGGCTAGATTGCAAAGCCGGCGTCCGTTACAAAGACTAACACTGATCCGCGGCATCGCCATCACCGCCTGCAGTGGCGTCGCGCCAGAGCAGCGTGGCATGTAACATATTGTGGTCATATAGTGTATAGTGATGAATCTAGGTTCTCACTAAACACTACCGGAAACGACCAGGCCAGCCCGCCTCATCTCACCTAACTTTGGAGCGGTCTCACCTAGCGTCCTCGGTTGGGGAGCTACTGCGTATGACACCCAGTCACCCTTCGTTGGCCTTCGGAGTACTGCACAGCACAACGTTAAGTCCAGCACATCCTGCGACCTGTCGTTCTACCTATGCTGCAAGGTCTTCCGAGAACCATTTTTCAGCAAGGTAATGCCCGACCGCATACGGCGAATATCTCTTAGAGTGTGTCTACTTGGTGTTCCGACGCTTCCTTGGCCTGCCAGATCACCAGACCTATCACCTACAGAATGGCGATCACAGTCACCCCGCAATGTGGACGAACTAGCCCAGCAATTCCAACATATTTGGATGAATCGTCCACAGAACACCATTAGAAGTTTACATACATCAATGCCACACCGTAAATCCGCTTGTATCATCAATGCCACAGTAGGCGGCCCCACAACATATTAATATGTACCGATTCTTGGCCTGTTGTTCCGAAATAAAGGAAAGAGAGCATTACTGTCACAGTGTAACTTTAAACTAGAAAACCTCATCATTTAGGGAAAACACAATCGTTCAAAGCTGAATCAAGAATAATTTCAAATAGAATAAAGTTACTTTTAAATGTAAGTGGAATTAAGTGATATATTCATTCTACTGTGATCATTATTATCTTTGAAAAGTAATGGGTAAGTGTTTTGTAAATGAAGAATTTGTCAAAAATTCTATAGCTGATTAAATGAACTAACATAAAGAGCTTTATGTATGTGTGTTTATATATATATATATATAGGGTGATTCATAAAGTACTGGAAAAATAGTTATCCCCCCCCCCTAGGGGCTCCTTTGTGTTTGAAATAAACCCAACGGACTCACTACAATTTGTTTTTTTATCCTCCCCCACCCCGGGCTCCTTGTGATTGAAATAAACCCATTTAACTTAGCCTATTCTAATCTCTCTTCCCTTTCCTTGCTCTTAGCGGTTGTTAAGGGTGCTAACTAGACCATTTTTTTTCATAGGTGCAGAAAAAAAGCTGAAATAGGGATCCCCATAATCCGACTCATGTGTGTGTGTGTGTTTGTTTAATTGTTAAAGAGTTATTTTTAATAGATTTATAATTTATTGTAAAAGTGATTTGATTCAAATCAGTTCCTATAATATATATATATATATATA
>JAFIDM010000007.1:171388-225561 GCA_023159025.1 Thereuonema tuberculata
AAATATCCCACCACGCTACTGCTTCGCATGTGGGATAAACAAAGCCACGTGCTTTGTTTTAACCGGTTTAGATACAGAAGAAATATTATATTAAAGAAGGATATTCCAAGCGTTTTTACAGAATTATTACAGTACTGGATCTGCACAGTATTGAACCATCGTCTTGAAATATCAAATACCGACGATTTTTTAAGTAATTCAAACAAAGTTATATGTTTGTTTATCCCATTAGCTCTCGCCGCATGTGGGATACACGTCATACGTGACGTCGATAGGGGCGTAAACCTCAAATGGTCCATTGTACAACCACTACAAAACGGCACTTTTTTTGTATTTTTTTATAATAGAGGTCAAGAAAATGAAAATGGATTAGACTTAATTTGTTTCCGTTTTTTTTGGAGTGAGTTCTCTCTGCAACACAATATACAGCCGATTTTCTATGAGTATTATCATTTGTAAATATTGTCATTACATCTTCATATTCTTTTATTTATTTTCGTACAGTCGGACGGATCAAAAAGGTAAATGGATGATTATAAGGTTATTTGTTTATTGCAAATAAATAAAAAAAAAAAATCGTAATAAAGTGACAGTAAATATTCCGTAAGCCTATGTATTGCTTTTTGTATGTTACAAATCCGTTTTTCTCCTGCAGTGGCAGGAACATCATCAGGTAGGATTATTTTCTTAGCTTATTTCCCGGCATAGGAAATACTTTTATTTCTCGAATTGAGTCAAAACCTTTTACTTTCAGTATAATAACTGCTTCAAAACTAACGTTACATACATTAATTATGTGTTAATTATAGAATTTGTTTAAACTATTAGAAAAAAATCTCTAATTGTTTGGGCAAATAAATGTTTTGTTTTTGTTTTTTTGTAACAAGTTTTTGTAAAAAGTTTGTTTTTTATCAAGTTTGCTTTTCCTTGTAGATCTACAGGAATTTTATTTATTAGTTATTATTGTTATTATTATTTAATTATACACTTTTTTTAATCGAATCTTTACGAAGTTTGATGGGTTTTTTTTTTTTTTTTTATTTTATGATTTTTTTTTTTTTTATTTAAATCTATCTCAGATCATCGTAAGCAGAATATATGCATATATACAGGGTGTTTCTGAACTTTTGTTACAGAAGAATATGGTAGATAGAGTGTACAGTCTTCATTAAGTAATGTGTGACCGGTCATGCACCGATACGGCGCTACAGTCGTTTTAGGGTTGTGGCTGGTAGACAATCATTTATGGAAGGGCTATTGCCTATTTGGTATGTTGTATATTCGAGAAGATGTTCAAATTGACGCCCCTCTTGTTCTACACAAACAGTAGAATCGTCCGAGCAGTGATTACCACACTCGTTCAAAAATGTCAGATGTAGTACATATGGTGTTGCAGGCTTCGACAATTCGTTGACGCAGTTCATCGACTGTATCAACAGGTGTGGCGTACACAAGGCTCTTTACTTGGTCCCAACAGAAGAAGTCAATCGGATTAAGATCCGGCGGTCGTGGAGGCCATGGACTCCTGCGCACAGCCAATAGCCACAACACTAAAACGATTGTAGCGCCGTATTGGTGCAAAACCGGACACACAGTACTAAATGAAAGAAGTTTTCATGCCCTCTATCTACCATTTTCTTCCGTAACATAAGTTCGGAAATACCCTGTGTAAATATATACATATTATTTATATATTTAATTAACATATTTGATGAAAAACGCGATCACAACAACGAAAACTGAATCTTCCCGATGAAAAACTGACTAAGTCACTTGTAATACCAGACATCACATATAGAGCCTGAATGTAAATAAGGATTCCAAATTCAGAAATACGAATTTTTTATCACAGAAGCTCTAGATCCTAAATTCAGAGTAAAGATTATTGGAACTCTTGTTGTATATGATTTAGCACAATCAACTTTATAAACTTATAATTATTACTATCTTTATATCAACATAATAATCTTGTACAACTTTAGTATAAAACTTGTGAATACTACCATTTTAATTTCATGCCACTTTTTTGTTTTATACGTTATGTTTTATATTTTCAGATTTGTCGTAATAAAAAAGTTTTTAAGGTAGCGATAAGATTTTTAACAAAGAACAATTAGTAATGTTATTTATTTAATTTTCAGCGATTAGAGAAAGAGCAGAAAACACAGGAAAGTGAGGACGGGACCAAAACAACAGAAGCAGACTCTCATATGCATTCATAAAATAAGTGCAATAACCAAATAGTTGTACAATTATTTTTATGTTTTTAATGTTTATAATAAATTTAAGTATTTTTTAAGTTTTTTTCTGCGGACGAATAGAAATTATTTTTTTTTTACACCGAAAAATTATAACAGCAGTTCTTGAAAGAAGTATAACTTTCCTTAAAAATCTTGCTTTTTTATTTTATTTATTTAATATTTAAAGTTGTGAAAATAATGTGTGTGAAAAGTCCTCTTTTTAATCTGCGTATATATGAATACAGGTAGATCTCGGTATACGTGATAGATACGTTCTGCGAAATCGCCGTGTATACCGAATTCGCGTAAAACGGGAGTGTGTGAACGATGTAGGGTTAGATTGTCACTTATCGGGTTATGAAGTATTTAGATGACCAACAACCAATATTATCTTTCTGAAACTTAATTTTAATGCAGAAAATCAAAGTAATACACTGAAAATATATTTTATTGCTTAAATCTTGGCTTAAATTCCTCTGCTCCGATTTCATCTGCCGCAGCTGTCTCCCCCGTTAGTTTTATATTGTGGAAGCCATAACAATGCTTAAACTTTAAACATGAATCGCGTATAATAAAATCGCAAACTATTAAAACACTACGTACATTTAAAATAGATCACACTACAAAACACTATGTACGTACTTTCAAATCCTCCTCTTATTGGGACTCTTTCTCAAGTGCCCCCCCCCCCCCTCCCCCGTTCCCAAAATCTAATCCTCCTCTGTTGGATTCGTTATTGCGACTCTGATTTGTAGTGTGATCTATTTTAATTGTACATAGTGTTTTAATATTAAATATAAGCTTAACGTGCTGCGAAACAAGTAATAAAGGAAAAGAAAAACAGCACCTGAATAAGAAGAGATTGCCTTTCTGATTGCCTTTCTGATTTTAGATTAAGGGGAGGAGTTGGGAACGGCTGTTTCGTCCTTCAACGGACTCATCAGCCCAACCCAGCCTCACCCTAACCAAATCAGAAAGGCAAGCTCTTCTTGGTGAAAACCACTGTCAGCCTGGCAGTGGTCCCACCCACAATAAAAAACAAGAAAATAAATTGCTGCGTAATCCGACGCCAGCAACACCTTTTCCAACAAACTGAATAGGCAAAAAGGATTTAATAATAGAATAGAAGATTCAAAACAAGACATAATAATATTTTAATAGTTGGCGATTTTATTATTATTATTATTATTATTATTATTATTATTATTATTATTATTTTTAACTGCACTTTAATTTTTTTAAATGAATCGCATATATCCGAATATGCGGATAATGAAACCGCGTATAACGGAATCTACCTGTTTATACAGTATATATGCAAAATGCAAAATTTCTGAGAAAAATAATTAAACACGCAAATACTTAAATGATCTGAATCCAATCGAATATAATTAATTTATAACGCTCTCGCAGGCATTAAAAGGACTACTAATCCGACTTTTCTTTAAGACATCGTTAAATATCCACTGCTTCGATTCTAGCGATTTTTTATTGAAGATTTTTGTCACCTCCTCTTGGTAATTTCTCGAAACGACCGACACGAAAAAAATTTAAGTGCAAAAGTTAGAATGTGTCTTATCTTTAAATGTGCGTGCCCCCCCCCCCACACACCACCACCACTAAAAAAAACCATCTCGTTTGTTGTTTTTATTCTTTACTTTAATTTCTGAGGGATCACTTGCCATATTAAGAACATAAATAAAAGGAAAGAAAATGATCCATAAAGAAGCCGTCAAGATAAATAGACGAATGTGTTTTTTAAATATGAATCAGAATGTAAAAACCTGAAGAAAATACATGAAGCAAAAAAGCCAAAGTTTTGAATTTTTGTAGAATTTTCTCTCCTGTTTTACAATGATAGTTTTTCTTAAGTCCATAGGTCTTCCTTACAACGTTTCTTCTTATGATATTATAAGACGCAAAACATCTTCAACACCAAATATATTAAAATATATATAGTATATTAAATAATTTATTTTTATTATTTTCGGAATGTTGTTCTTTGCTTTGTCAAGTTCTAAATGTTAATTATCATGTCATAATCACACATCCTGGACATTGTTACAAAATAACAATACTCCTTTCATATGAAAACGAACCTAAACTTACCATTATAACAATTTCAAAAATTTTATTCATTCTTTAAAAAAAAACATTCTTCAAATTTTACAATTTTGTGTTTCTTATTTATATATATATAAATCAGTAAATAAATAAAGAGTCAGTAAAATTGGCGAGAGGTATAATATTATCTAATATAAATAAGAAAAGAAAATTGTCAAATTTGAAGAATTGTTGAAATTGTTATAATGGAAAGTTTAGGTTCGTTTTCATATGAAAGAAGTATTGTTATTTTGTAACAATGTCCAGGATGTGTGATTATTACATGATAATTGAAAGGCAAATAGGTATTTTTTTTTTTTTTTTATTTACACTATTTGAACTAAATAATAACAGAGTATTAGATAATTTACATATGTGTTCTTTGAAAGAACAGGAGCTAGTAACACGTTGGTATTAAGTTTCAAATGTAATCGATAAGTTCCAAAAATACTGGGCTTTATCACACTTGATAATCGAATCATCACAATAGATCATTGTTCACTATAATAGTCTATTAACGTTCACTTAGAACGACTGAATAAATCACAAATAATCATAATTAATATTTAACATCAAAATAGTTGAGAAGCACTGGTTTCGTCTCGTCTCACTAAGGTAAGTAGATAGCACTAATCTTTCTTTCTTTAGTATTCACAATTTTTCACTATTAGAATATTCACTTCAATACTAAATTCACTGATTAATTAATAAATCTATCGAAGCACATATAATTAGCACTTTAATAATATACTTCCAATAATTCCAATTCACTATATACTTCCAATTCACTATAATAGCTTCATTATAATAAAGCACTATTTCTTCTTAATTCGTTGCCCCAGGTTTTCTCTAATAGTTTATAAATAATAAACAGTACTCACAATAACTCTCGTCTACTTGACTTGAATTAATTAACTGGGAAACTATCGTTGAACCGTAGTAATTCCTTCACGTTGCAAACTGTTGTCTTCTCCGAAGCACATGTGATTATCTGTCTTGTGAATGGTTCTTTTCATTGAGGTGACTTAACAACGATTGGTTCCAATTTGGTCTCGCCTGATAATTTGAAGCGTTCGCTATTTCTTCTAATTCTTCTTGCCTTTTTGACTTAATAAGCTTCTTGCTATTTTCTTTAACGTTCTTCTTTATTTCTATTCAATTAGTTATCGTCTTAGTTGTCGAATTATTAATTCTTTAGACTCAGTCTTTTTGCCGCGTCTCCGGTCGCGCTTGTCTCGGCGACTCCTGGACTAATGATAACGGGCTATATCTTCTTACAGGCGACGGTCTCGTCAGCTTAATATTCTCTGGCGACTGTCTCTTCTTCGTAGTGGGTTCTTACGGTGAATTAACGGAGCGACTTCACGCAATTTCATTGACATTGGCACCTGCTGATACGTCCATCAGCTTTTCTTCTTTAACTGCTTATTATTGCCAATTCGATAATCTTCTTAGCAGTTGAATAGGACCTCATTCAACTACTTGAATGCACACTTCTATGGTCGCACCATTTCTTAACATTGAACAGCTAATGAGCTGATCTGCTCAACTGCGTTGAACCACTAACTACGATCTGCGCAGCACTACTGAACTAAACTACACTACTAAATCGAGGCTCTGTCTCGCCTCTTTATCAATTTACAATATGACGTCGTTTCATTTGCATATTCGATGAATTACTTCACTTTTGTCGTTGAAGCAACAATTTAAAATTCACTTAATAATTTTTCATAATTTAATAATATATTTTATTAAATTATCTCTTCAATAATTAACATCTGTAAATTGTTTATATTATTTAAAACTTGACAAACTTTCCGAAAATTCGTTAATAAATACAGCATGTGTGTTTTTTATACATATATTTGGTGTTGTAGATGTTTTGGATCTCTTATTCGTTCATCCCAGTATTAAAAGATTTACGTAACAGATCAAATTTCGAATACCCGAATGGTATGAGTTCGTAAAAGTTGTTAAAAAGTCAACTGATCGTTCAAAAAATAAAAATTATTCATTCACTTAGGTTGACAGTTTTTCGCCCGTACTTCTAGTTTTTTACCAAAATCAATAGGGTTTGTCCTTATAACAACTTACACATTCATCCAAAACTTCACCTTTATACGAGATGAACAGTTTATTGAGCCATGGGGATGTTTTTCGTGACGTCACTGTCACGTGATGTAGGTTAACCCTCCAATGTCTTCTAGTAGAAACTTCGTGACATCGTTCGCTTTATTTTCAAATTCCTCCAAAATAACTTTGCTGTCTAATTAAAAATAAGATATAATTTCATGATTTCCTAAGTAAAGATAAAACTAACAGACCTTAAAATAAAATCTGACTTCTAAAGCTAATGGAAATGATGTGAACGCAGTTTGCTCTAACATTCCTTTCACGCACCATTTTATTTATTCGAGTTTATAATAAAAATTTATTTCTTTATGAATTCACTTATTTTTCCTTTTGTTCACTCTGTATTTATGCTATTATTATTTTCTATGCAATTTTTATCCATTATAATTCTACAAATCGAATTCATTTATGTATTACATAAACCAAAGGCCCAAATTCCTTTCTATTTTTATTATTTCTTGCAAAGCAAAAAATAAATAAAATAAATTATGCAACATTATTATAAGTCTTACTTATTAGTCTCCTTTATTAAATATTTTCATTAATATGATTAAAGTATTAATAATATGATTAATATGAGTTTTACAGTGACTTGTAATTTTAATAATGATTTTTTTTTTAATAATTGCTAAAAATGTAATTTGTTTTCATAAATATACCGGGTGATTCATAAAGTATTGGAAAGTACTGGTGGTTTTCACCGCCCCATATCTTTTAAACTACTGCTCATAAAAATCTGAAGCTTTTTATATAAAATCGTCAAACATATAAGAGTTATATTTTTATGTTATTATTTATTCATTATTATTGAAATTCCTTTTATTTGCGTTCAAAC
Source organism: Thereuonema tuberculata (assembly GCA_023159025.1). Classification (NCBI taxonomy): domain Eukaryota; kingdom Metazoa; phylum Arthropoda; class Chilopoda; order Scutigeromorpha; family Scutigeridae; genus Thereuonema; species Thereuonema tuberculata. The sequence goes on from JAFIDM010000007.1 coordinate 178,700, forward strand.
ATCCCCAATATATCGAAATTATTATCCCAAAAAATTATTCGACTGTCCCAAAAAAGTCATTTGTCAGAAATGCATTTTCAAAAAAAATAGTTTTTTGTAAATTAAACAAAGGAATTAATGACAAAAGTGTTTAGATTAAATTTTCCTAATTAGGTTTCTGTATCATTTGAATATGGAATCCAGACTTTTAGAGTTTAAATAACATCACAACAGTTATTTAAATATACGATATATCGGGGATGTTTGAACGCAAATATAATGAATCTCAATAATAATGAATAAATAATAACATGTAAATATAACTCGTTTTGTGATAACTCGTATATGTTTGACGATTTTATATAAAAAGTTTCAAATTTTTAGGAGCAGTAGTTTAAAAGATATGGGGCGGTGAAAACCACCAGTACTTTCCAATACTTTATGAATCACCTGGTAGAACTTTAATAACATTTTCTTGCTGAAGTCTTTTTTAATTAATTTTATATAAATTTCGATTTCAAGTCATATCATTGAGTGAAATAACATTTTTTAAAAATATCAGAACGTAGGAAGAAAAAGCCGCGCTGGTGTGGTCGAGCGGTCTCAGGCGTCGGTCTGTCGTGAGATCAATGTGCCAGCGCCCGGGTTCAAATCCCGGTAGCGAGCATGGATGTTTCAAAAATTTCCTTTCCTGTGTTGTAGCCTCTTCTTCACTTTCTCTTCGGTCTGACGTCATTCCTTAATGGCGTCCTGGGGAAGGCCACGGGAAATCACCCCAGTATCTTTCCCTTGTAATTCTAGGGAGTCTGCTAGGGGTTCGCCGTCTTGGGAACACTAGCGCTCCCTGGAGCACGGATGCTTCGGCAACGAAGCTCGCACTTCGGTGCGAACCGACCACACACACACACAGGAAGAAAAAATTCGTAAATGTTCAAAAATTCAATTAATATTTATCAATGTAATTCGTATTATTTAATAATTTCAATTTAGGATCTTACCCTCAATGGAGGGACTGGTAATGCTTATAATGCGATAGAAAAAGTATACCTTAATTTACTGCAGTAATGAAAAATTAAAAGCAAAGGCTTTGAATACTAATTATTTCCCTTCTGAGGTATTTAAAATTATGTTAAAATTACATCCTGTTTTATAAGTTCTATATACTATACTATATATATACTATTATATATATACCATACTATTATATATATATATATACTATTATTAAATCTGCAAATTACTTCAATATTGTATAATTAATTAACTTTTGAAATTTCAACTTAAATAAAGCTTAAATATTTACTTCATTATTTATATAATCAATTGGTTTTCTTCACAATGACCTTGAAAGTGATTCGACAGAAAAGTTCTGAAATTCAGTTTACATTTTTTTCAATTTGAATGTTTATTTTTGTGTGATTTTATTTTAATTTTCTTTATTTCTGTTAATGTTATCTTCATTAATCGTGTATTAATTAATTAGTTAAAAGCACTGAAAACTAGAATCATCATTGATAAGCCTTACTTTCCTAGGAGAGTAGAGTAAAAATTGATATTTCTGCTTCAACATCTAAAAGTTAAAATTCGCCGTCGAAAAGTTAAAGATCGATTTCATCAGAATAATTTTTGTTTGTAGTTTTAAAATGTTGCTGATTCAGCAAAAAAGGCCTAATAATGAAATTGGTTTGAATAAGTAGTGCTGGATTTTGACGACCCTCGATGTGTATTTTCGATTTGTTTGTGCTTTTTATTCCAAGGCTGATTTAACGACCCGTTTAACTACTGTGTCAACAATTTGTAATTAGCCTACCCAGAAAATCAGTGATGTGAAAAAAGCTCCTAGGTAGCTTGGTAATATGATAGAACGCGAGGTTATAATTGAAGACAAGATATAGTTGGCCTGACAACTTTGGAATATCCGCACGTTACAAGAGAATAAACACTTTAAAAATAAAATGTTCATTCATTTATGTTGACATTTTTTGGGTACTCCTTACGTACTGGTCCGAATTGATCAGAAATCAATAACAATCTTCCTTATAAGTCTCTCTTCTGTCTACGTAAGTTTCATCTTGCTATTGTCAAATGAAATGTGGCCGGCGGAAGTTTGAACTGCGCAGCCCTTCCGGTAGCTGATCAATTATGTTTTCCTGTCACAATGGACGACGTCGTCTGTTTTCACTGAGAAAGACATGTTGATAACGCCAAATTAAAACTTCTCTCGACTATTTAGCGTTATTTCAATACCAGTTGCTAACAATAAGTATTTATATAAATAAATAAATATATATTATTTATAAATACAATGCTCTTTTGCAAAGTAACAAGCGATTACCGTAATGGCGGCGTCCTGTCATAAAATCAGACGGAAGTGCCTGACCAGACTAATCGATGATACATGCGCAGATCTCACAAAAACAGGGCGGCCATCTCTCATTTGGAGGACAATAGGACAAATAGTTTTCGGGTTATCTTGATCACAGAAATACTAGGAAGTATCACAGATGACCAAAAAAACGTTTTGGCCTCTTAACTCCTTAGCTATTGGTCAAATAAATACCAAATTCAATAGGAATCTTTCTTATAAAATCATTCATCTAACTAAAATTTCAGCTTACTTGGATATGTAGTTTACAGTATTATTGCGTTTCAGGTTCTATGCCTTTCTTCTCTCGATCACATAGGGAGGTACAAACGCTAGGCGAAATTTGTAATTCACTATGTTACGACAGCTACTGTACTGTCCTCCAAATGAGAGATGGCCGGCGGAAGTTTGAACTGCGCAGCCCTTCCGGTAGCTGATCAATTATGTTTTCCTGTCACAATGGACGATGGCGTCTGTTTTCACTGAGAAAGACATGTTGATAACGCCAAATTAAAACTTCTCTCGACTATTTAACGTCATTTCAATACCAGTTGCTAACAATAAGTACAGTAAAACCCCGTTCTTACGCTCATCAAGGGACCGTGACCTACAAGCGTAATAAGCGGGATAGCGCTATAGACGGGAAATGATTTATGAGATGGGGAAACATTCAGACACCATTTTACAGGAAAGATACTCGATTCTGCAGTAGATATAGTGCAAATATGAGCTTATTTCCTGTTAAAAAAAGTCTTCGATTATGGTTTGCCGTGTGTGTGCTACTGTTGTGGATTAAGACTTTTTAATGCGGTTCAAGTAACTATTAACATCAATTGATACACCACTAGGAGCAACACTAATATATTTTCGGAGCAGATTTAGTGCACTGCCCGCTATTTCACGCGCCTTTTCTTGAATGATTGGGTCACTTAATGCCACTGATGCATCACGGGACTGATGAATCCATTCAATTAGAATTTCCTCGGCATCTTCATATTTTCCACACTTTACTTTTTTACGTTTGCAACCACCCTTCGCTGCATTGGTAATTCCATTCTTATTTTTTTATTATTTTTCTCAGACTGGATGAGGGAATTCCTAGAGATTCTGCGAAATCCTTATGACTTAGTGTAGAATTCTCGTAGTACTTAAGGAGAATTTGCAATTTTTCACTTATAGAAAGGGATTTCCGCTTCGACATTTTGCACTACTGTATCACAGACCCGCACTTCAAAGAGTTCAAAGATTCCCTCCTACCAGGGAAAGAAAAGAATCTAACACTGTTACATTTCTTTTCTATACAAAATTTCCGATATAAAAAAAGCGCTACAAACGGGATTTGAAGCGTTATAAGAGGGTAAAAGTATACAGAGTTATATAGAAAATTCCAGGGACCGTATGAAAGGAGCGTAAAGAACGGGATAGTGCTATAAGCGGGAGCTTAATAACGGGGTTTTAATGTATTTATATAAATAAATAAATATATATTATTTATAAATACAATGCTCTTTTGCAAAGTAACAAGCGATTACCTTAATGGCGGCGTCCTGGCATAAAATCAGACGGAAGTGCCTGACCAGACTAATCGATCATACATGCGCAGATCGCACAAAAACAGGGCGGCCATCTCTCATTTGGAGGACAGTAGTGTACGGTCGTACATGTATTGATTTTTATAGTTTATTTCAGGTTTTGCAGATGATATATCCTTGAATACCTCAAAAACATAAATAAATTAATTTTTGCTTTGGCTAATAAGAGCATTACAGAGCTCTTAAGCGTGAAATTCAATGTGTAAATATTTCTTCAATTTTATCAACAAATTATATTAAAAAATTAATATACAGTAAAACCCCGTTATTACGCTCGTCAAGGGACCGTGACCTACAAGCGTAATAAGCGGGATAGCGCTATAAACGGGGAATGATTTATATGATGCGGAAACATTTAGACACCATTTTACAGGAAAGATACTTGATTCTGAAATAGATATAGTGCAAATGTGAGCTTATTTCCTATTAAAAAAATCTTTGATTGTGGTTTGCCGTGTGTGTATGCTACTGTTATAAATTATGACATTTTGAATGCGGTTCAAGAAACTATTAACATCAATTGATATTCCACTAGGAGCAATACAAATATATTTTCGGAGCAGTTTCAGTGCACTGCCCGCTATTTCACGCGCCTTTTCTTGAATGATTGGGTCACTTAATGGCACTGATGCATCACGGGACTGATGAATCCATTCAATTAGAATTTCCTCGGCATCTTCACATTTTCCACACTACTTTTTTACGTTTGCAACCATCCTTCGCTGAATTGATAATTCCATTCTTATTTTTTATTATTGTTCTCAGACTGGATCAGGGAATTCTTAGATTCTGCGAAAACCTTCTGATTTAGTGTAGAATTCTCGTCGTACTTACGAAGAATTTGCAATTTTTCACTTATAGAAAGGGATTTCCGCTTCGACATTTTGCACTAACTTACTGTATCGCAGACCCGCACTTCAAAGAGTTCAAAGATTCCCTCCTACCAGGGAAAGAAAAGATTCGTTACAGTGTTACATTTCTTTTCGATACAAAATTTCCGATATAAAAAAGCGCTACAAGCGGGATTTGAAGCGTTATAAGAGGGTAAAAGTATACAGAGTTATATAGAAAATTCCAGGGACCGCATGAAAGGAGCGTAAAGAACGGGATAGTGCTATAAGCGGGAGCGTAATAACGGGGTTTTACTGTATTAGACATTTCTTCTTTTCTTTTTTGATTATATAATAAGATTTTGGATTATTTGTTTTCCCGCCAATAGAAAAACAGGAAAGTTTTCTGATTAGCATATTTTGTTTAAAGAAGTTTAGAAGTATATATATATTCACTAGCGTATACGCCCCCTCAACAATGACGGGAGAACAATGTGACGGCTTATAGAGTATTTTAAGTTTATTCTTTGTTTAAATATTATTTTTAATTTCTTCATTCATACCGAGAAATATCTTCAGTTCGTCACTGAACTTCATCTGTAAGCTTCTGCATCTAATGCTCGTTTGGCCTGCGCTTGTAGTAGGCTAAAAAAATGAACAATGAAATATAACTTTTAATCTATTAAACTAAAATTAATGCGTTATTTTTTTCTTCTCTGGCTCTTCTCTCATTGCGTCACACACACAAGAGATATTTAACAACAATAATTTGAATGTAGTCCCTGTGGCTTAATGGATAAGACCTTTGGCTTTGGAGCAGAAGGTTGCAGGTTCGATTCCAGTCACGGACGTTTCATTGTACAAATTATTTCTATTTTCACAGCAAATTAAAATTATTTTCCAAACACAGAGGAAGTCCATTGGACACAGACAGATCTAGAAAACTATATAGGAGATGTAAGTAACTATTACATTCAAAAAACTACACGGACAAAAACAGTAATGAAGATAATTTCAGATTGCTTTTAAGAATTGTTTTTTCCGTTGGAAATAAACCCTAAATTTTAATTTTTAGCGAACCCCTATGGGTAAAAGTTGTAGAATTTCAGTATATATAGTGTAACTCCCTCCACAGCTCAAATCGGGAGTTGGCGCCCCTGCAGTTATATCTCGTTGGACTCTCCACAGCCTGGAGTTTTAGGGAGAACTCCAAACTCTGATCAGCTCATTTCCAATTTTAAGTGGCCAATGAATGAAAATTAATGATAACTGGACAAAACTGTGGTCTAATTATACTGAATCGTCTACGACACCCATCGACCCATTGTGGCCACATCCGGTTCCGTCAGCAGTGCTTGATCAGCAACAACTCTCTTGCAAACCATTTGCATGTCAAAGTTGAACCAAGAAGGCCGTGATACAAATTGTATTTCACCCTTGAATTACACGGCTTGAATAAATTGGCGCTACTTTCCAATCAATAGTAATGCCACTTTGAACAATGCAAAGCGTTTGATAGACTGCAAATTGTACGGAATCACTTGATTCTGTTTTTACTACAAAACTGTGAATTGACTTGTTTTCAGTTGAAGGATATAAAAGTTACTATATAAGAAAAACTCCTGGAAGATATAAAAGAAATCGTTCCTAATTAAAAGAAATCCTTAAAGGCTTAAAATATGTATTATAAAGAAACAAACCATCATCAAATGAGTCACCTAACTAAGGGTCCCCACCAACAATTTTCGATCCGTTGAATGGATCCTCTTGAAACTTGGTATACATATTTGAGGGTTAAGCTCGAACTAACTTTTATATTTGAAAACTTTTTCAAGATATTAAATCCTTTTAGCTAATCCATTACGCGTTGATTTTATACGATGAAAATTAATCCGATTTAAGACGATAAACGAATAATGAAGACTATATAGGTCCTTTTTTGAGGGATTTCCTCACTCCTGGATGAGATACGTCGATATTTCGGCCCGGTGCCTCGGGCCTTCTTCGGTAGATGTATAAATATCAATTACTATCATGTCTCACTTCAGTACTAAACTATGAATAATGAAGATTTCATTTATATTTTTTTTTCACTGATAAATGGAATATTCGTATTGATTCTACTCAGTAGAAATTAGAATTTGAGTAAAAATGAAGGCGATTTGTTTTTATTGTTTTCACGACTAAATGTAAAGAAATTTTAAGATAATTTAGGCTTTACGTTCTTTCGAACTTCCTGTTAATATAAAAAAAAAATAAGGCCATGTTCAGTTATAAAGCTGCCAATCAATAAATGCACTCGCTTAATGATGTAAACATTACAAAATATGTGGCAATCTATCTGAGGAAAGGGTTTGTGCGAAAAAAATCAGGAAACGTTCATAATTACAACTTCGTTAATATTAAAAATGTATGTCCAGACTTTTTATATATAACAAAAGATATCTCTGTCCAACATTCATTTCAGTTTTTGACATTAATGTTTCTAATTTCATTGGTCTTGTTCAGTAATGTTAAAGAATTTCAAATTATGGAATATTTATTAATTAATGTATTTATTTATTAATGATAATTTCAAAAATTATTTGTACTACTTTTAAAGATGTACATCGTTGAAACTGGATTTTTTTTTAGGGTGGGGTGAAAGCTGGGTGTCCTGAAAACGGTTTAGACTTGCCATTGAAGTAAACAATATATCCAGGTACAGTCAATAAAATAAAAAGCCTTTAACTCCATCTTACACGAATTTCTATCACCCACCAGAAAAAAGTATCCAATTCAGTCCCTTATCATCGAGGGTCCCTGTCGTTCCATAACCAAAGAGACCTGTCAGTCCATTGCTCCCGCCCTTACTCCTCCAGAAAAAAAAATCAGTTCCCCATTTTGCAGAGGGCCGGGTGAACCCTAGGAACCGTCTGGAGGTGAAATAGCAGGAGAAAAAAATCCCGTAACCTCTGTTGCGAATGAACCCAGCTCTTCAGCCCTCAGCCCAGTGCTTCACCTCTCACCGAACTCATTAACAGCACCTGAGAATTACCAAAAAAAAATTCATACATTATATTATAAAACGGCTTAACGTGTGTAAAGGGATCTATTTGACCTAAAATCTTAAAACACACCAGATTAATTAATAAATTAAAATTCTAAAGTTTTAAAGCTTTTTAGAATTTCAACTTGTTTTAATTAATCTGGTGTGTTTTAAGATTTTAAGTAAAGTATACAAAATTATATTACAGTAAAAACTGCAACATTGTAGTGGTTAATACTCGTAAATAATCGTAAATTTTCCAACCTTAATATCATGTAATTTATTTATTTTTTTATAATGATTGAATCCGCATTTCCTTGTTCAAAGTTCTAATAACGAAACAGCCAAATAACTCCCCGATATCCACACCCAGTTTTCTGAGTTCCTAAATTAAATGACTGGCATCATTTCATAAGAGGCAACCGTCGAAATTAAAAATATTTTATCTCTGAAATCTGAGAAGTGGTTGAGAATAAGTGGAAATAGATGGGGCTTCAGTAAGGGGAGAAAATATTGTACTTTATCCCACCCCTTCATCCTGTAATGATCTTGTTTCAGAAAGCAGAGACTGAGTTGTAAAACTGACGATATAGAAAATAGATACAAATATGACAGACTAATTTTGCCTGTGAATATCTTATTATTTCTTCGTTAAGTGAAACAGTACGTTCAATACGTATGTATCCATGTGGGACTAAAATGGGAGGTAGTTCTCAATTACTCAAAATTGTTCAGAGAATATCATATACTTGTGCGCTATTGATCGCATTGTTACTCCTAGTACTTTATTCTTTGCTTGCTTGCTTTTGAATATAAGAAGTTAGAAGAACTTAAAGCTCATTTTTCTGAAAACATGACTTCTTACAAAAATTTTACTTTATTTTATTTGTCTTGAAACGAGCCTACATTTATTTTCAAATTATAATATTTACTCAAAAACCGTATAAACAAATAAGAAATATCACACACAGTTAAAAAATAACAAAAAACTTGTTACTGCAAAATAGAACGTTTCTACCAACGGAAACTTTAAGGTCATCTTCAGCTGAAAAACTGCCAAACTATGAGAACAAAGAAAAGATTATAAAGAAAACAAATGTTAGCTTTCTGTTATTTTTTAAATGTGTGCGATATTTTTTATTTGTTTATACGGTTTTTGGTAATTATTTATTCCACATGTTAAAGTTGAGTTTAAAACATCTACTGAAAAAAAAAAACAGTAAATTTTTCCATTTTCTGAAGAAGAAATATTAATTAAATCCACATTACGTAAGTTGTTAACTTTAATCATATGAAATCATGCACTAATTAATGGGCTTAGCTAAAAGAATCAATATCCTTAATAATTATAAAAGCGAAAATTTGAAAGTTTGTTTGTCATTCAATCGCGCCTCAAAGGCGCAACGAATCTAAATGAAATTTTACATGCAGATAGTCTATAACACGGAGAAGGATATAGGCTACTTTTCATCTCGGTTCATCAAGGAATTCCCTTGGGACAGACATCACAAATCCGAATGAAAAACTTCCCTAACCTATCGATAGATGTCGCTAGCGCTGTTTTACATCGCGCCACAGATATCAATGAAAAATTTCTGAAACTTGAGTGCAGTGCAGTTGTCAATGAGCGCAGTTTTAAATTTTAAACGAATAGAACTCATTTGAAAAAGACTTCGTATATAAAAGTTAAGATCGTCCCTAATCCGTAAGTATGCATACCAAGTTTCAAGAAGACCCATCCAGCGGTTCAAAAGATACTAGAACACATACGGATACCCATATATTCATATATATCTACATGCAGATAGACTGCATGATGATGAAGTAAGTTTTTCATTTCACTTCATGTATCAAATAAGGAAGTCCATAAAACTTTAATTTCTTGAAAGAAAAATAACCAAGAAAAGCCATAGGATTTGAAGGAGAAACATTTTTTTATTAAACGAAAATGCATTTGTTAAAAAGAAATGAAAAAAATTAAAATTATCATTCTTTGCTAATTTTCATGCTACATTCACGAGAATACTGACTGTTACTATATGAAGTGACATGTGATATTGTCTGAAGATGACTGTACATTTTGGCGGCTTTGACAAAAAGGCGAGGGTCTCAAATGGCTTCCACTTGGAAAGGAGTCAGCATGCTGGGGTTCCGTATGAGAATTCCTTGCTTTTGAAGAAACTCTGCCATTGAATCCGTTCCTATAGCTTCGCTCTGCTTATACACGCACTCAAATTTCCCAATGGAACAAGATGGGTCGTCATTTCGATCGACCACCACTGAAAGAAACAAAAACACTGTTTCTTAAATTATGTAAATAGGTAACGATTCCCAAGACTTATATTTAAATATTGTGCAAACTAAACATAAGTGCTATTTAAAAGCACAGTTGCCTTTGTAAACTATAAAACTAATGTGAACTGCACTGTATATATTATTAGAATTTATATTTATCGTAAATACTGTACGAAATAACAAATATTGCTATAAAAAATATATTTGAACTATAACTATTTTAAATGAACTACGTAACTGATAGTAATAAAACTGATTGAAACTAAATATTACAGTCGAACCTGTCTATCTCGAATCTCACGGGAAGGAAAAAAAAAATTCGAGATAAAGAGGTTTTAAATGCGGTCAATTAAAAAAGTTTTAATTGCTTTTTTTGTAGAAAAATACAGTGGTATGATCGCATATGAATCATACATACACTCATGGACAAAAAAATTAGCGCACCAAGAAGGAGTCGTCAAAATGAAACGAAAATTTACTTACGTAATGACTACTTTGATATAAGTAAATGATAAGAAAATCAAAGAAAAAGGATAATTTATTTCAGAGAAAAAGGCAAAAGAACGGAGGAGTTAATACTCCGTTGGACCCCCTCTAGCGCGAATGCACGATGCGATACGATCGGGCATTGAGTCATACAAGTTCTGTATGATGTCTTGAGACATTTCGTTCCATATTTGCTGTAACCTTGCCTCTAGTTCGTTCAAACTCGTAGGATGCCCAACTCGTCGTCCCAAATGATCCCAGATATGCTCGATTGGAGACAAATCTGGGGATCGGGCAGGCCAAGGAAGGGTAGTAACAGTGCGGAGACAGTCTTGTGACACCCTTGCCGTATGAGGCCGAGCATTGTCTTGTTGAAAAATGGCTCCTGGGAGCCGTTGCATGAGTGGCAACACATGTGGTTGCAGGATTTCATGAACATACCGCTGGGCTGTCATGGTGCCACGGAACAATACTAGGGGTGACCGTGTATTGTACGCAATGGCACCCCATACCATCACACCAGCTGTGGGAGCGGTGTGTCGCTGTACAGCAAAGGCAGGATTGAAGCGTTCACCACGGGCTCTCCACACACGAACACGATTGTCATCACTGCCGAGATTGAATCTGGATTCGTCGCTAAAGACGACCTGGTTCCATTCCGCTGCAGTCCAGTTTCCTCGTGCGCTGCAAAACTCCAAACGGAGGCGTCGATGGGTGGGCGTCAAGGGCAGCACACGTAATGGACGCCGCGATACCAACTGTCCTTCAGCCAGGCGCCTTCGTATGGTTCGAGAAGACACAGCGGCCCCTAGTGAAGGTGCTACCTGTGCCTGGATGGCGGCCGATGAAGCAGTTGGCTGTATGCGTGCATTTCTGACTATGTGGCGGTCTTCTCGACGACTGGTCTGTCGAGGGCGTCCTGAGCCTGGTCTTCGTGTACATGACATCTCTCGGGTCCACTGGTCCCAACACCTCCTCACAACACAATCAGAGCGGCCTAAATGACGAGCTACTCGCCTAGCTGACCACCCAGCTTCCATCATCCCGACGATTCTCCCTCTCTCAAACTACGACAACTGCGTATACTGTCTTCGAACAAGGCGTAATGACATGTCTACCTCAGCTCTTCCTTTGTAAATGATTCAGCACACTCAAACAAGCTTTGGTTACCTGTTTTATACTCCACAGAGTACGATGTTCAACGCCCTCTACCGGCTATTCGTAATGCGCAATCACGCTGCATTTCTAATCATTTGCAGATCTCCCCGACATGTACCTTCATTGCAAGTTTCGTTACGATCCCGCAATTATTTCTCGGTGCGCTAATTTTTTTGTCCATGAGTATATATCCATAACATTTTTTTAACATACATACGTACCTTTAACAATAAAAATAGTCTTTCAATGACTTTTGACGTTTAACTTTCTTTGTTTCTGACTTCCAAGAAAAATCCCCCCCCACCACCACCACCACCACCACCAAAACTGTTGTTGAAGAAGGGTGGTTTTTGGGCATCGATTTTTGCAATTTACACTATCCGAAATTCGATATACAGAGGTTTTGAAGGAAATTTTTTCGAGATAAACATGAAAAATACATTTAATTTAGATTGTAAATGTAGGGAATTTCAGAAATTTCGAGATATAGAGGTTTTCGAGATAAACAGGTTCGAGATAGACAGGTTTGACTGTATTAGAACTACACTAATAACAGTTTTGGAAATAAACTGTAAATACTACAAGAGTCACATTTTACATACATTTAAACTATAATCATCATTAGAACTATACACTTACTTTAAATACTAATGAATCATAGAATAAACTCTTTTCGAATTATACTATAAGGAATATTAGATTTTGAATATTGTATATTCTAGAAATACTGTATCTACATTTTGTACATTCAGAGGCGATAATTCCCATCCACTATAAAACCCTCAAAATTCATTTAATGATGAGGCAGGTTTTGTGTGCAAGAGGAAGTAAACGGTCAAATCTACGTATTTCTCAACAAACGCAATGAAAGTAGAAATATCAAATGTTTTTGATGGAAATGGAGGAACATCCAAACAATTTTTGTGATCATTACAGATATCCTTTAGCCAAAAAAAAAGGCGGGAAAATTAATCTGTCTCAGGACAAGCTCTTTGCACGGGTGTTTTTTTTTTTGTGTTTGTGTGTGTTTTTAATAAAAAAAATACTTCTATTTTTAAACATTGCAATGTTTCACAATTGAAATGGATTATACTTATTGTTGATTATTTTTAAAATGCAATTTACCTACTATTAAAAATAGATTTTTTTTAATGGCTCTCTATCAATACGAATAGTGGTGCCATCTAGCCAGCGATAAGAGAGTTAATTTCCCATGCTCCCTTTTCTTCCCAAAATTTAATATATTTCAGTTTTCTGATCATATCAATAAATATATACAGGGTGTTGGAAAATCCGTGTGTAATATTCAAACCACGTGTATGGGCATGGCTAAGGATCAATATGAGGAGCTTAGTTTCAAAACCCGCCATCTCCAACAATTGAAAATTCCGAACCATTGTAGTTTTTTGCTAAGTTCAAATCAAAACTCGCTGTTTGCATACAGTTTAACTTCAAAAACAATGTATTGCGATGCGATTTCGATACGAGTGCTGTTTCAAAGCCCGCCATGTCCAATGCAAATGCATTATCAAACCCCACCATATCCAAACCTTAATTTTGGAGATGGCGGGTTTTGAAACTAAGCTCCTCATATGTTCCTAATGAACCCATATCCGGAAAGGCCCCATTAAGGCGCTAGGTGGTCCTGAAGTGAGCCTTTCCGAGAGAACATATCCTTTGCGACACCTTGCGAAATGTTGTGCAGGCGAGCGCACATATTGATCTGGGGGTGAAATCAATTGAAACAAACACAAATTGCACCCCCAGATAGAAGAAAATAAGTTTATTATTTCTTCAAAGATAAAATTTAAAGAAGTCTTCAAGGATCTTCAATTTGGACAATTTCTTTAATTTTTTGGACGATTGGAACGTTTGTTTTTGATTTATTTATTTTGTAATAATGCTTTTGCATTAAGTGCCGCACGGAGCACGTTTTATTGTTAATTTTTTGATTATTATTTTTATTTTATTTTGTAAAACGCTTGAGGAAGGAGAAGCTGATAAAGTTCTCCGAAATATTGCGTTATTTTGTAGAAGAGATGAAGTAAATGTCTTTCGTATAATTTAATTTGAAGTGTTGGTGATGTTTTTATATAAATAAATAATGTTATCTTAAACATGTTTATCGTAGCTTTATTTTTTTCCCTTGGAGATGAAACGCTAATCGACTAAAAATAGTTTTTCTTTCACTGATTTAACATTGAAACATCATCTTTAAAGACTGAAGTACAAAGCAAAAATAGCCCTTTAGACCATGCTTTAATGATTATTTAAAGAATTAAAAAGAGATGACTCATGAATAGCTAAAAGGAGTGGTAATTCAACCGTTAAAACTAAAAAGTTGTTATCAGTAAAGTCGTTTAAGTTTGTAGAAAAAAAAAAATAAAGAAACTTCAGTTTTCAGAACTAGTTTTCTATTGTTTGTGTGTGTGTTTCAGATTGAAAGAATTAACTAATTATTTCGTTAGTATCTCATTTATTATTTTCGTACTGCAGCCGGTTGCGCTTTTAGAATATTTCCAATTTTCCTGAATGAAATAAAAATGTTGGAAGTTTATTTGTTTGTTTTTCTTTCAATTTACTTTTTCAACTGACTAATAAGTTGTTAGGACATAAGCAATTATTAAATTGTTTGAACCTAATTACTTAGCAAATAGGACCGTTACATATTTCTTTTGGTTTTCGGCTCGCCGTGAAAACAAAGTTTGGGAACCTCTGTCAAATAGAATCTTTGAAATAAAAAATAACAAAAATTAACTTAATAAATCTTTTTATTATAAAAATATAATAAAATGAGCATCTGTAAATAGATAAGTATTTCTTTTACCAAGTGGAACTAATAATGTAAATTTATTAATTAAAAAAAACAAATAAATCAATTCTCTTAGCTCTTTCTTAATACGATGGTTACTAAACCTTCATTTGTGAATCTGGATTAATTACTTCTAAATTCTGGCGAATCTCACCTATTTTCTTTAAAATTTTATCAACTAAAAAAGTTGATTTCATTTGATCTTATCTGTCAGATTAAAAAATCAAAGTTTTTATCAAAGTCATCAAAATTTATCAATCCACCATAAATAGCAACAGATATTACAGGATTCTTTGTATATCTCCAAAATCTCACAAAACAGGTGTATTTAAAAATTTATAAAAAAAAAATCCATGTATTTGAATTTTGTGATAAAGCGAGACATACAAAATGTCAGCGTGGATATAAGGAATTATTTATTACGTTTTTATAAATTGAATTTTTGCTCCATTTTAATGTTAAATCTAAGAGGGAAAGTTTATTTTGAAGGAAAATTAAAAAATAGCTTGCATTAAAAAATAACTATAAAAAAATAAAATATTTTTATCCTTTTTATTTTTTGTAACTATAATAAACTCTCTTTTTGTATTACTATCCGGCTATCCTCACTTCGCTCCGGACGCTTTGCATACGTCACGTAAAAAAACGCTTCATTTAGCAAATTAATAGCCTATCGAGGTTGGAGCATGTACGTCTTCCCAGCCTTTTGTGGCCTTCTCCACACCACTATCAGTTGAAACCTTACACAGTTGATGAGACATACGTGAACATTGCCACTTAATGTTATATTCTAAATCATAGTTACAAATTAATGGTAAATTCGTATAAACTATTAAACTATTGAAACTCCGAGAAGCCAATGGCACCTAACGTCTTCCGCCACGCAGGGTATGTATCGCAGACCGCTTAACTCACAAGGGAATGCTTACGTTTGTCAAGTCGAAACCTTCCTTGAAACTTATCATTTGTTCAGGACCTCAAGAAGTTGTTGTACCCCCGAGATCAAACAAACAACAAAAATTAAATTGTGCAATAAGGTCCAATTAATTGCCTTCAGTCCTATCAATTATTAGGAAGAGGTTTTCTGGTTGTGCGTTATAGCATAATTTTTGTTGTTTGTTTGGTTTCGGGGGTCACTGCCGGATGTGGCGGTGATCTTCACTTATGTTCTTGTCTTTCTGGGTTCTTTTATCGGAGAGGGCGGATCGAGCTGATGAGTCCCTTGCAGGACGAAACGGCCGTTTCCGATTCTCTCTCATAACTGAACCAGAAAGGCGTTTTATTATTCATTGTGCTGCCCTTGTTTGTTTTTACGATGTAAATATATCATTTCATTTAAACAAAAATTCTGAACCATTTCATATTAAATTGCATTAAAAATAGCACATAACATAGCTCTGCTCTAGAACTGTACAAAGCTTTCGTAATATTGTTTATTTTTTCTTTAAGATCTGGATTTTCGATTTCATTGTTAACCTCAGATCTTTCTTTCTTCAAAATTTAACTAGAAAATAAATTATCTCATTTTTTTTTCAACAATTTACTCTATCTTGTTGATTTTGTTACTATTTTGTAAGAATTGTAATATTTGTAATATTAAACTGCTAAGCGGAAACGACTTATCCATTTTCCCTGTATGTTTTTACCTCACTTACCTTTCAATATATCTTCTAAAACGTTGGCTCCCAGTTTCGCTGTTACTTTGGTCGTTGGCGCCAAACACGGATTACAATTAATCTCAAGCAACCACGGGTGATAGTCTCGAGTCACCATAAAATCAGCTCCATACAGTTCAAAGCATTTCTGAATATAAATAAAAAGTTAGGCTTACTGAATATTGCATTACAATTAAACTGAAAAATACTCTATGTTACAGGTGAGGCAAAAGCAACCACTTTGACATAAGGAATGAGTGGTAGACGGTGTCTCAATTACCGCAGTGGGTCCGAAACTTCCTGACCGGTGACATTTCGAGACAAATTTGGAGAACCGATAAAAGGATGGCAGATTTTTAGTATAAAGGTATTACGAGGTAATTAGTATGTAAATAAAAAATTGAATGCATTTAACTTTTTAAAAATTAAATTGTATTAGAATTATTTTCTTATTTCGTCGGTCTCAAGTTTGCAAGGACCGCCACCCGCCCGTGAATCAGCGTTTGGGAATCACCGCTTTCGCGTACATAGAACATTGGGAATCGCAAAATCTTCATCTAAAAATGGTTGTTTTGATTTGATATATAAAATATTCCGTTTATTCTCAAACATCCTGTAGATTTGAATGTTAATAAACAATTAGCCTTCTATTCAATTAGCGAAATACGGAAAATCTCACAAAATTTAATAATTGAAATTACATATCCTTTAAATACCAAATTATTTGGACTTTAATAGTTATCTGTGTTTGAACAAGTAGTTCATTTTAAGCGAAATAGACTTCAAGTTAACAATGGGTGAGACCAATTTATTTACAAGTGACATCCTGGAACAGCTGTATCACGCTCGTTGGCGATCATCAGCCAGGAGAAGTCACAGTAATAACAAGGTCACTCGTAAATAGTTTGGTCTCACCCATTGTCATTATTAATAATTCAAATGCGCAGTTTGAATTTTTATGCTTTAAAAAATTCATTGAGGCTTGCGCACTGCTGGCACATGAATTTTCTCACTAATTTTTCATTGGTGAGTTTTTCATGGTGTATTTTTTCCTTTGAGGCACCAATGTGCTTCCGATGTATTAGTCTTCAAGTTCTTTCCGAAATTTCTTATAAAATGACGAAATCAACAAATGCAAGCTGTTGATCAGAATTATCAATAACTTCCTGTTAAGAAAGAAATAGCATACCAGTTTTTGAAGTCCTCAGTATTTCTTACAGAGAAATTTACTGACACTGAATTCCCCCGTGTAGCAATAGTTCCACTGCAGTTCAAATCTTAGAACATATCATTCATAATTTCGTTCCATTAAAATAGACTTGTGTATTATAATATACAAAATAGTAAGATGTGAGAGTGTAATTTTCTTTCATATGTGTGTTGTTTCTCTAACCTAATGTTTGGAATTTTACAATTATGTCTTTTTTTAAATTTTAATCAAGCATTCTATAGCTTACCTTAATTTACATTACAATACAGGGTGAATCAAAAAGAGATGAACTCTTTCATGCATTTTCTACTCAGGTCGTGTGACAGATTGTAAATGTATCTGTGGCAGTTTCTTTACAAATTGATGAGACGAAACATTAACAAAGGTATTGAATAATAAATAGTTGAAAGTGTTCAGTTCTTTTTGAATCAACCTGTATTAGCACTTACGTTGTTCAGCTTCACGTTTCTTTGCGAAACTTGCAAAGTAGCAATGACAGCATTTTTCATACCGGGATAAATGAAATTATCCCATTTATCGGGTTTTCCTCTAATTCTGTAAATGAAAAGATGAATGAACATCACTGAAACAATATTAACTGCTCGTGTGAAAAGAGCATATATTTTAATATTTGAAAACAGGAAAAATCTTACAAAAATGAAGAAAATGAAAAACTTCACTTTGCAAACGAGGCATAATTTGTAGACCCCAGCATTTAAGACCACCATAAATGAAGTAAGCATACGCATAAATCACATAGGAAACCTAGAACAATACTATTAGTGAACTAGCCGGGTACCGTCGCTTCGCTCCGGAACCCTTGCGTATACAGCATTAAAACAAAACAAAAAATATATATTTAGCAAATTAATATTGAGATCGGAGAATATACGACTTTCCAGCCCGTTGTGCCCTTCTCCACTTAACTCAGGTGTATTGCGGGTTGGCGCCACACACCTGGAGTTGCCGCCATACACTTCATCGTCAGTTTTTCAGAATATTCCCTATCCCGAATTTCGAAAAATCCGGCCTTATTCCTTGTCTACATCATAAAGGAAACCTCTGTGCAAAATTTCAGCTTTCTAGATCCAAGGGTTTGGGGAGAGCGTTGATGAGTCAGTGAGTGAGTGAGTCAGGACTTTTCTTTTTATATATGTAGATTTTCATTAATTTTGTTTTGTTAACATCATTGATTAGTTCTTTATAGATTATATTTGGATGTGTTATTTTCTCATTTTCAATTGTTATCCGATTCGTTCTTTACATATTATTTCTGGTGTTTTGATATCATGTTTATTTATGAAAATATGATCTATATTTGTTTTCGTATTTCCATGAATTGTACAGTTTCTTGTTGTTTCGTAAAGACGATTTTTGAAACCATTATTGCACATAAGTTTTACGTATTGCTGTACTACATTGTTTTTATTCATTTTGAAAATATCTATATTTACGTCGCCAATCAGTATAGTTGGATAGTTGTTTAATATATTTTCATTTTTTATGAATAGATTCTCTATTTCAGTAACATTTTAGTAATTTGTAATTTAGCATTTTGCTTACAGAATGACAGACAGAATAACGTTTTATAATATACGTTTTTATTATAATATGTAATAATAATAGCCGGGTACCGTCGCTTCGCTCCGGAACCTTTGCGTATATAGCATTCAAAAAAAAAAAAACCTTTATTTATTTAGCAAAGTAATGTTGCGATCGTCGGAGAATATATAACTTCCCAGCCCGTTGTGGCTTCTCCGAATAACTCGGATGTATTGCGGGTCGGCGTCACACACCGAAAATTCACATTTTTGCATGTATCTTGCAAACGCTGAAGCGTTTGTGAATAAGTGATACATCGTTCGATAGAACTTTCAAATACCAACATTTTCTCAATATAAAATGTTCTCTTCCATCTTTTATACTTTTCGTTTAAATTGAGAAAAAGTCAAAATTTGACCCTTTAAAAGGCGCCATCTTGGAAACCAAAAACTTTTTTCGAAAGATTTTTGTAGCATTTTGTTTGTCTTAAAAAGATCTACATTTTATCCATTTACATGACCACTCTATCTCTTATAGTTTGATCACAAAACTGGAAAAACGTAAAGTCTTATGACAGACAAAATAACGCTTTTATAATATATAATACTAATACTATTAATAATTAGTACTTTTACTAATACTACCGATCCCTTGTTTCCATATTTTGAAAAACCCATTTCACTTTGTATTGGCACTCATCAGCGAGGATCAGTCACCTGTGACGTGCTTGGTTAGAAGTGACTGGTTCTGCCTGAGCAGCGCCTAAACGTCGAAACAGCTGTCTGCGAATGCCATCTTCGAACACAAGATCTCCATTTTTACAAATAACACATAATATTTCATTATCAATCCTGTCATACAGAGAACAGGGACTTACCAATTGAGAGGAAGGTTAAGAATCGCATTAGTGCAGGAAAAGAATTAGTTTGTGTGTTTTTTCACAATCCAAATGGAAAACCACGGCTGTTTGATTGAACAGGCTACATTCAATATACGATTCGTAATACGGATTTTGTCAAAACAACGTTTGAAATAATATCAAGCTGGATGAGTGGAAATTTCTCAAAGTTACAAATTTCGGTATTCACTAATGAAAAACTTTTAATTTAAAAAAAAAAAAAAAATCTGCTCTTGGGTAGACGGGTCCTACTAACTTTGGATTCTCAACACAGTCTACGTAGATGTATAAACTACATGAGCTACTTACATGAGAGGAAGCCTGCGGCCTTTTGTGATAATCAGTAAGATCTTTCGCATGCAATTTCAAATTCTTTAATGGTTATACGAAAAGAACGTAAAGGATTATATTATAAATAAATTAAAAACTCACAATGTGGTAATAGTCAGAGCTGAAAATTGAAAAACTTCTTGAGCAGACTTTTACAAAATCGATTAAAATAAAGTCGCCTAAACATACAGTCATGCCTCGCCTAATGACAGTGTTACATTCCTCGAAAGCATGTCCTAAAAATTCGATAAACGAACAACGCCTTTTTTATATACCACCATGTTATAACTCTAAATAAGTTCCCAGAAAATTGATATATACTAATTTATAACTAAATATATGTCTTTCAAAATACGTATATACGGTTCCTCAATATATGTCTATTGTATATGAATGTTTGCAGTGCTCAACACAATTTGACGCCCGATGAAGTGTTTGCTACGTAATATGCGGACTTCCAATAACAAAAAGGTTTTCATCTCTACAATTCAGTTCATGAAAGAAGAGCTTTTGATGACGTAATTTCCTTATAGATTGATGTGACCAGGACGTAACAGCGCCATCTAGTGCTCAAATCCGTAACTGAATCTTATAAACATTACGAAAATATTCGGGTTTTTGTATTTTCTACAGTTACGAATACATAATAATAATTAAAAGTGAAAAAATTAAAAACGTTCCCCTTGCTTGGCTATGCAAAGTTTGTCCTTTCTTGGTGACGCTTATGCGATCACAAAATGACGCCATCTTGAAACTTAAAGCATGATGCAATTTTAAATAACTCTACAATGCAGGACTTGCTCTCTGCAATATGAAGCGTACTCTATTATTATATTCTTATGCATAAAACTTGAATTTGTGAAGAATGTTAAAGCAAATTCTTCTATTAACAAATACTGCCAAAGTTAGGTGGAACTTCTCCAAGACACATTGACAGAGAATTGTGTCAATCAAACTAGCGAATATACATTTTTATATTTTGGGAATTCATTTGACCAAGGGACAAAAATATTAGACGAAAGCAAAATAAGGGTCAAAAATATGTCAGTAATATTTGAATTACATACTTCCATTGATGAAGCAGTAAAAAGATGTATGGTTCAGCAAATTTGTTTAAAATCAATGAAATTTAACAGGAATGATACAAATTTTAATAACAATCTGTTAATTAGAAGCCTTACTTTAAATATTGCTTGAATTCATCTACACTCCACATTAACTCTTTGGGAATTAAACTCATACGAGGACTGGTCGAATTGATGAACTGCTGTTGAATGGAGTTGTTACATAAATGGGCTGCGCTGGAAAAAGCAAAATATTACGTCAATAATAATCATGGAAAAGCAACTTACGAAAGAGTCTAACATATTTTTTTTTCTGTGAATTCCTGTTTATTTTATTTTATTTTGAATATTTAATGCATTCACTTGACGCTTTTCCGTGATTGGTCTGTAAAATAGAATATCTGTTACTAGGCAACAGATAATTGATAATTCTTTGGAGATGAGGAATATGATTATAAGATCTGTTGTCTTTTGTACGACTGAAACAAAGCCCCGTTGTATAAAAATGATATTCTATGATTATTACCAACATTGAAATGCTATTAACTGAGAGATATTCGCTTAGTATTCAATCCCAGAATGCACTTGTCCCGAATTACATTAACATGTAAATCCTAAGCAGCAATTCAATCTATTTTACGGTTAGTGAAATGGTTTCAAATACACATGAAATATTAAAATGAAACATGACTTCCAATAACACTAAAATTCCTTAGTATGTTACTTATTGTTGAAAGACTTACGTATTGTTGAAAGACTTAAATTACATAACTTACTAAGATCATTTGGTAACTGTATAGTTCATAGTACATTGCAGATCAAGATATATCACAATTGTTTTAGAACCAGCGATTTGAAAACAAATGGTTAACATTGAAGCCATATAAGATTTCTTTTCTTTTCATTCTGAAAGAACTTGCCTGCTTACCTTGAGTTCTTTTGCAGGAGTACAAACTAACATGGCACGAAAAATGGACTTCACAGAGAATCGTAACTGCATTGAAGTAAGATGGCGGAAAACAAAATTTGAAATTGGGTGGTATTATATCCCTCAAAACGAGGGACTCAAAATTTAAAGTTGTGTGAGATTTCATCCCCTATCTCCTTGGAATCAACGTATATTAACTCCAAGCCCACATCCCATTCCAACAATTAAAGAGCCCGTAACAAGGCTGACAGTTGAGCTGTAAAACTATGAAGAGCTCTATAAATTCACATTTCTTTATCCTCCATGTTTATCAACTGCCTGCGAACCCATTGCAAGACAAATCTATAATAACAATAAAACAAAACTTTGGAAGAAGAATCACGGCTTTCCATGAATACGTTATTAGGAAATGTTTGGTTCTAAAACAATATTTTCATCTAAGGATATTAGGAAGTACTATATCTTTTTACTGCGTTTATTAATGTGATAAATTTTACTCACGGAGTTCTCTCTTTCAGTGAAAAGGGTTTTGAACAAAACCGTATATAGCAATCCTTATAGAAATAGATCGTTAGCGGATTCACGTCAGTAACCAGAAACCACTGACGAATGTCGAATTTGGTGAAATGTATCAGGAGAGGACGTTCTGCAACATAGAGGAAATTATGTAAGAAATCTTATATACTTCTAAACACTTGGAAATCATGAATGTGTTCAACTTCAATAAGACACATTGAATTAAATTATGAATGTTTACAGTGCTCACGCCCAGAGTTGAAACTCCCAGAATGCAACGCGGATTAAAGTTTTTCCTTTCCTGGCCGTTCGCTAACATTCAAATAGAAGAGGTCGCTTCTCTTCTATTTGAATGTTAGAGAACGGCCAGGAAAGGAAAATCTATAAACTGCGTTGCATTCTGGGAGTTTCAACTCTGGGCGTGAGCACTTTAATTGCTATTTCTAGTGGTATTAAAATTTAATGAGGAAAGTTTAATGTACATAAATTGAATGCACATAATAAAGTACATACTGAGAATACATAATGTTCCATTTATAAAAAATTGACTTTACATCAACGGGAAAAGCTATTTCGTCCTTCCTATGAGTCGTCAGCCAGATTTAAGACCACTTTGGGTACTGTCTTCTTTTGTCCCTTAATTTAAATACCTTTTGTGCCTAGCGTTAACTGGCCCAGGTTTTGATGCTGTTCTGGTTACAATGACTTTCTTATTGTTGTTTGTTTTAGAAAGGTCCCATTCTTGGGAGCGGAAGCGAGAACCGTAGCCTATCCCGCCTTCTGAATTGATCATCAATATGTAAATCTGACTGATAGTCCTAACAAGGACGAAACTGCTGTCCCAGGTTTCCGTTGATGATAACTCAAAGTGTTGTGTATTCTCAGTATTTACAAAGAGTTTCAAATTTTTGAGCTCTCCCAGCTGACGAGATGTGAATTGTCCTGGGATGCTTAAAAGATCTGGAACTCTTTATGCTTCTAGAAGCAGCAGTCATAAACTTCTAATTTTCAATGTAGAAAAAGTCCTAAGGTCCACCTGCAAACCGTCATTAATCGGATGAGAAATGAAACTGAGTTCCATCGGCATCGTAATAAACTTTCGCTATCTTTCAACAACAGGATGCTATTGTCCTCCAAATGAGAGATGGCCGCCCTGTTTTTGTGAGATCTGCGCATGTATGATCGATTAGTCTGGTCAGGCACTTCCGTCTGATTTTATGACAGGACGCCGCCATTACGGGAATTGCTTGTTACGTTGCAAAAGAGCATTGTATTTATAAATAATATATATTTATTTATTTATATAAATACTCATTGTTAGCAACTGGTATTGAAATAACGCTAAATAGTCGAGAGACGTTTTAATTTGGCGTTATCAACATGTCTTTCTCAGTGAAAACAGACGACGGCGTCCATTGTGACAGGAAAACATAATTGATCAGCTACCGGAAGGGCTGCGCAGTTCAAACTTCCGCCGGTCAACTTTCATTTGGAGGACAGTAGCGTTCGTTGTCCCCAACTGAATGTTGTTCATTTTTTTATTATTATTACACAGTCGTCCTGTGAAATTATTATTGCGAAACTTGTTCCGCTCCTCTAAATTCCTCCATGTTACTGAGAAATTGTAGTTTCATCTTGAAATTGTACGGGGTTTCTGGATTTTGTGGGTTTACTATAAAACTTTGAATTGACTTATTAATTTTAGATTAAACTTACCTATATATTTCTGAACTACGTAGCCAGACAATTGCCCCACCTGCAAACTTGTGCCAAAGTGAAGGATTTTATCCAGGTTTTGATAGATTTTTATACCTAAAAACAGAAAGTAAGAATATTTTCTTGTAAGTCTATCATCTAAGTCAATGAAAAAAGTTTTAGAAACATGGATACGTTGTTTGAACTGTGCAGTGTTTATAACCACCAAGAAGAA
The DNA here is from genome assembly GCA_023159025.1 of Thereuonema tuberculata. NCBI lineage: Eukaryota > Metazoa > Arthropoda > Chilopoda > Scutigeromorpha > Scutigeridae > Thereuonema > Thereuonema tuberculata. Next base: position 203,318 of record JAFIDM010000007.1, read on the forward strand.
CTAGTCGAGGACAATGGAGTTCTTTTACACCCACATGTTTCACAGTTTCCGAAACTCAGCTAAATCCAGAAAATAAACTTAGATGGCACTAATCCCCTCCTGTGTTTTTACCACGCTTTTATTAACTCAACACTGTCTGGTTTTCGGGTCAAATCTTGTGGTCAATTTTCAAGTCTTGATTTTATTGGTGTGTTTTCTTAAAGTTTGTGTTGTTTTTTATTATTATTTATTAATAATATTTATTTATTATTTTTTTTATTATTATTTATTATTGTAAAAAAAATTACCTTAAGAAATGTGTGAAATTTGATTCGTTTTTATACTGATTAATACCGAATAAAATTGAAACAAACAAAAATAGCACCCCCAGATCTCTGTGTGGGCTCGCCTGCAAAACATTGGATAGTGTGGCAAAGGATATGTTCTCTCGGAAAGGCTCTGTTTAGGACCACCTAGCGCCGTAATGGGGCGTTTCCGGACAAGGGTTCATTAGGAATATATTGATCTTTAGCCATGCCCCTACACTTAGTTTGAATACATTATATACATATATTTACATAATTATATATATTATATAATGTAGAAAGCGTGGTTTTTAAAAGTTTTTATATATTTTTTTTATTTTTCCTTGCATTGTTCTAATCTTCTACAATTTTTAAGTCACATTTTAAATAATGTGGTGCTGAAAAATTTTAAATCATTGAAGTTAAATCATTGTAGTTTTAATTTTAAAAATTCATTTTGATTTAATTATAATTGGTATTGTAATAACAATTTCCAGAATTGAACAAAATTATTAGTTTTAATTCATATTTTAGAAAACTTCCCAGAATTTGACAATCGAAAACAATGAAGAAGTTCAGGAAGACTAATTTATTCCTGATTTTTACATTTTTATTAAAATTTCAAGAGTCGTCTCTTAAAAAAAATCTCATAGATGAAAATTTGACATTTTTTTAAAAATTATTATTATTAAAATTGCGATATTGTTTTTCTTTTTCAATTTACGTGTATTTCAAAAGAGTACTAAGATACGCTCGTATATTTTTCTTGCAGAAGTGACTTCCATCTGACTTTTGTTCACGATGTCAGTTTGGATCTCATCCAAGGTGGAACCTTTACGAGAGCTGAAACAAAATGATCATTTCGATGAGACTGAAGCTGTTTCTAGTTTTTCAAAATTGAAAATTAATTTTTCATTTGAAAATTAATTTTTGTCAAAATTTCAGTGAATTTAAAAAGTTTTCAAAAACTTTTCATTACTTAAAGATTTAAAATCGGAATTTTCCAAGTAGGCCTATCATCACAACGGCAAGCGACTCCAGTGCTTCCTCCTCTGAAGAAATTCCTGATGACCAGGGCAAGGATTCTGATGATATGTCATCTTTTATATGGTTCACCACAGACATTGCTAACTTATATACAAATCCTGTTCATGGCCCCCATATTATAGAAATGCATATTTATTAAGTCATTTTTTTTCGACATTTTTCTAAGTATTTTATTATTAGGTCATTTTCTTGCTTTTCGCGTCATTATGTCATTTTATAGAATTTATTAGATATTTTATACGCTATGAGTCATTTTCTCACATTCTTAATGGTTTATGATGCATTTTTTGCGTACGGTACTGGATATTAACGGAACTGAAAGTGAGGATGAATACGAAGACGAGAATCTTCACAACTTTGTTCAATCCTTATTTCTTGGAATTTCCACATTCCAGGAGACACACCAAATTATATCAGTTTCATTCAAATTTTTAGGTCATTTTTTTAAGTTTTCGGGTCATTTTATGGGATATTTGCAGTCATTTTATTGATCATTTTTTAATCATTTTTAGGTCATCAAAATCCGGGCCCTGCTGATGACTCTCCTAGCGAGATAACGGACCAGGAATCGAATCTTCCACAAGAGGTTCCCCTGCCGCGTGAAAGTAAGGTGCCTAAACCTCTAACTGGACAGGGTGTGATCGGTGAGTTAGTAAATGGCGCCATTCTGCAATAGAAGAAACGTAAAGGTTCCACCTTGGATGAGCATACTAAGATGTTTAACATAAATACAATATTAAATTCATAGGACCAGAATTGATTAATAGTCAGAATTCTTTAGGTCTAAGGGCCCCGTAAAAAAAAGAAAAGATTGACAGTAAGGGCATCGCGAACCGAGAAATTTTGAGAACTTCTGATACATCTAGTTATTAAAGATATAGTTTGTTTTCAAGATAATTAAATACTAAGGCACGTCCTACAGAGTGGGCAAAAAGTCCTATCCCCCTGTCAGTAAACTGGATTTGAAATGAATTGATGTGCCTGTTACGGATCCAAAACATCTGTATGCACTCCATGGGTTCCAGGTCTGTATGCTCATTTTTCATAGAATTTGTGGCGTCATAGTCGTGAAGGAATTGGGCACAGCAATCTGCAACTTACCATTGGAAACGTATCGCTGTTTGCAAACTTCTTGTTCAATGATTCCACACAGAGAACTGTCTGGCCTGGTGAGATCTCATGCCAAAGGTGAAGGAAAGTTCTCGGATCCTCGGCCAATCCATCTGTTTAGGAAGAGCTCACCGAGGCGCAATCGCACTCTCATGGCTAAATCAGCTGTTGCTCCGTCTTGTCTTTCAGCTACGCCTTTTAACTGGAGTTCAGGCAGCAACATTGCAGAAAAGTCGTCTAATTCACTGGGTCATTAAAGAAATATGGTCCAAGCAGATCTTCTTTTGTTACCCCCGCCCAAACCATAACGTCAAGTGGATTTTAGTCGTTTTCTTGAAAGAAATGTGGATTTTTCCTTTGACCAAAAAGAAACATTACGATCTTTCAAACTTCGATAGATAGCACATTCATCACTATACAGAACTCTTCGTTGATTTTCTCTTGTTGGGAAAGTGTGCTTCTTCTCGAGGCACACTGATATCTTCTAAGTCCGTAACATGTCTATAGACACAAAGAAAGATTTGTAAAGTATTACGAATTATTTTTTAAGGAAGAGATTACTTTTCCAGAAATCAGAAACCATCAACGTCCAATTCTGATACTGGCTACCTTGCTGGCTTTGGCCTCCTAGAGCCTTTTGGGCTCTGAAAGAACAAAGCGCAGAAGAGCTCAACATACTTTATCTTTGAGCGAGAACGAATTAATTGACGCTTAGGAAATGAAACTAAGAAAATCAGGAAAACCCAAGACAGCAGCTGGCCGTGATTAAGCAGGCCACATCACCAAGGAGGACTCTGCCAAAAAAATGTTACCTACTTGAAGACGACAGAATATGTCTTTCACTATGATTGATGAAAAGTGTAATGCTTTAAGCTCCATGGCGTCTGCTCAAATATGCTATGTTTGTGTGACATCACCGACGAACAGAACAAAATAAGACAGTATTTTGAAGAGACAAGTTGATAAGAGACAAGCATTTTGAATGACAAGTATATTCCAATTCGGACTGTCAACTCTTTATGTCTGGATCCTATTTTATAATTATTTTCTCCATCTGGCATTTAGAATGGATATCAAGAAGTGGCAAGCTCGAGGTTGAATAGACCACGCTATCTGGAATCGAGGAAAGCTTTGATTCAAGACAAGTTCTACAATAGTAAACTAGAGATTATCTGTCGACGGAATAAAGCCAGGGAGGAGCTGGAACATTAAACAACGGAAATGCCGCTCGGCGTTTCTTCCACAACCCGGAGTTGTCTGCTTCTGTAACAGCCATTGAGAAGAACTTGATAAGGAGATGCTGCATCGTCTTTAGAAACAATTTTTTCGCTATATATAGTTAATCGAGAAGCTTTTGACTCATATGCAGTGGAAACAACAAGACAGTTAGTCGGCCAATATCCTTTATATAAGTTACCAGCATCTATTCATAAGAAGTTAATTCACAGGTCCAAGATAATTGAAACCGCTTTGCTAGCTATTGGTCAACTATCCGAGGAAGTTGCAGAGTTGAGAAATAAGGATGTAAAAGTTACAGTGAAAAAAGGACCAAGCTAAGAAAGAAAAAAAGATTAACAAACGAGGACTTATTAAATCGATTATTATTGACATCTGATCACCTTACAGTACTGCCAAAAAGGTGAAACTATTCCTTGTCTCTGTATGTACAGGCTCTACTTAAACCTCCAGAAGCACCACAGCGTTCGCCTGAAGAAGAAGCGGAAGAAGCATCAGAATAAAGCATGAAGTAGAAATAATTTAAATAAATCTTTTTTTTTAATATTTGTCTCGTATGTCTTTTATTGTTAGTGAAATAAACGTGTAGATAATATTAAATCGTTGTTCTTAAACTGTTATATTACCCGCAATAAAACTTGCTTTAAAATACTTAAATTATGACTGTCTACGAACCCGAACGAAACCTTTGTGCGCCATGTTATACCCCATATATTGAGAACGGGCGAAGAGGTTTCACTTTCAAATCCTTTCGCGTGTGGTCTCTCATGATTGACCGGAGAATATCCAATTTGGCAGCACGCTTGCGAGTTGACTTCACAGGAGATCGCGTTATGGATTCTTCCATAGCAGCACATGTTTCCAAATGTGTTTACGATATTCCCGTCCGATGTGAATCCTTCACTGATCCTGACGTAAAAGTCTTTCGTTTCCCCGCCAATGATATTCTCCTGGATGGTGGCGCCTTCAAAATCGCAGATGAAAATTGGTAAAAATTTGTGAAAGTGTTTGTCCCGTATAGTGTCGTTTGTGAATCCAAACTGCAGTCATTAAACACTCTTCAATCAAGAATCTGCTTAATTCAGCCAAACTTTGCGTCACTGCTTGCTTCTTTGATTATTGCCATTATTCGATTACTCGCGTGTTCTCAATATGTGAGTGTGCGATTGTTTCATTGTTGCTTTCATTGCTCGCTGATTGACTTATTTCCAGAAACGTTATATACGACTTAATACGACTTTCTCCATAGCATACATTTATATCTAGAAATGTAGATATAAATTTCGCCCATTCTACAAATACCAAAAAATGGGTAGATGTTCCGAGCAATGTTAAAAATGTAATTCAATTACAAGTAGTCCCCTGACTTACGAACAAAATTTTAATATATCAAACTAATGAACATTTTCAAAAATAATTGACTGTTTCCAATGTTTTCCAAACATTTTTTTTGTGTAGACAAACTTGGACTATCTAGAACATGCCTAAACCACATATGAGCATATGAATTTCGTTGTCGTTGCGCCAATGTTCTTTCTCTCTCCACCTTTTTTAGAACTATTTAGGAAACGTCTACTAGAATTAGCACTAGATGGCTTTGGTGGTGGCCAATTTCCGGCGGGATTCCCAGCTTACTGTTCTCTTGGCAGCAAATGTAAGTGATATTTACTACAAAACAACCGTATCAAGTGTTCGTTTGAAAATATTTACTTAATTTATTAAAAATCTCTATATATAAATGCGTAATTTATACTAAAGCTATTTATACAACATAAATTTAATATTATTTGTTCATTTCGTGAGTTGAAATGAACTTATATATACATAAGTTTTGATTTTTTTTTAGCATTTTCGACTTACGAACAAAGTGTCGGAACGAAACCTGCTCGTAAGTCGAGGACTACTTGTATAAAATTCTTACTAACCAATTCCCCGTGACTTGGCTCCTGGTTTAACAATCCATATATTCTGGACTCCATCCATATCTATTTGAGGCCAGTATTTACGTAACCGATTCAGCACTAACATACTCTGTTCGTAATATTCGCTGGCTCTTTCCAAAGTCGCCTTTTCACTGATGAGTTGAAAATGCCAACCAAGCAGCAAAGACCATTCGCTTTCAGTGAGATTCTTTACCTGTAAACGAAACAAACAGATATCGCAGCAGTTAACAAAAAGTATGGGTCGAATCCTTAAGTAGACAGCATTATTTTTAATCGGTATGTTTTTAATTAGTCCAAGCCATTATAATGTCTTCAATGCTAATTGTCAACTTTAATTGAATTCAATACTTCCCAGTACCTTTTAAATTGCCTTCTAAAAATTTAAATATCACAATCTTTTTGGTTGTTGATCAATTCTTCTTTGGTTATGGGCCCAGGGAAATACTGCCCTCTACTGACGCGGAGGAATTCACTGAATTTGAATGATATCTCAGTTATTTCGAAATAATTTAAGAATATCTTAAGAACAGAAACACAGAAATTTGCCTACACCTTTCTTGACTGAATTATTCAATTTGAATATTTTTCTCCTCTGATTGTCTGTTTGTCTGCTTGTACATGCTCCATGCTAAAAATGACTGAACGGATTTCAAGAGAATTTGGTACGAAGCTTATTTATGGTCCAACTTGAAATATGAGCAACCTAATTTAGATTTCCACCCTTCCTGACTGGTCTCGAACACTGTGCTCTTGTTCCGAGTTCTCAATCGCCTCTACGATAGATGAGAGTATACCTAAACTAAAATAATTGCTTCATTTTATTATATTAACTAGATATACATTCAGATAAAACATTCCTTGAAGAGATTGAGAATGCAGAATAGGGATATCAATTTGGAGGACCAGAAGGAAATGGGGAAATGAAGACCAAAACAGTTTTTTTTTTTTTTAAATAAGCAGTGTACCAAATTTCAAGGAAGTTCGTCCAACTGTTTTTGCGTGTTGCACGAACAAGCAGACAAAAAAAAAATAAACAAAGAAAAAGGCAAACAAAGACAATGGAGGAAGGAGCCATAACATCATAGGAAGAAAGGATGGCAAATGTCGTGGGAAGGAGCAGAGCACGAGTGTTTCACGGTCATTCGACAAATTCATGAGCACAGTTCACAAAGTTCAGGCAAATCCTGTGCTGGTAGAAGTCTTATAAGATTTCCAATGTTCAGCAATTGCTTAACCATGACCAAGATGCACGTGAAACATTTGCCCTGAAGTTTCTTGCTCGGACAGAACTGGAAGACGATGGCCTTAGAACATTTTGTAGACATCTTGCTTCCATGTGCTTGGTGATGTGAATATCCACAACTGCAACATGTTGTCAAGTGCAAATCCACAAGTCATGCGATAGAGACCTTTTCATTCCCCAAAGGTCGCCGTGGTTTTCCAGCGGCTTTCCTCGTGGGACCTTTCTTGTTGAATAAATTGGTTCTACGGGTCCCTTACCTGCACTAAATAGCCAGCGATATGCATCTCTGTTAGCCAACCAGGTTATTTCAACACTTCAACAGCGTCAGTTGAAATACATTAGTTTTCAGACAGGATCGTGCCCCACCTCAAATAGCCACCCCTGTCAAACGGATGCTTCAGGCTTATTTTACAGAAGACAGAATCATCAGCCGCCATTTGCGTACAGCGTGGCTAGCACGCACGCCGGATTTGAACCCCTTTTGACTGTGGGGATATCTCAAAGATGTGTCTATCGTAGACACATACCAACCTAATGTATCACAAGGCCGTGTGGTCTCGGCGGCGGCCGGTCGTGGTGGCCAATGCGCCAGTACCTGGGTTCGAATCCCGGCAGTGGCATGGCTGTTTCAATTTCCTTTCTTGTGTGTTCGTCTCTTCTTCCCCTGGGGTTGGCGCCCCCTCGTGGTATCCAGCTAATAACTCCTATTGTAGGAGGCCGTCCAAGCCCTGTACGGGTGTTACGGACGTTAAGTAAGTATCACAAGACCAGCATTAACCCATATTCACAACATTTCGAGTGACACTACTTTCTGTGGTTCAGCATGCGATTTTGCGATTCCAGCAACTTGCCATATCGAACTTGTCCGTGTGTATTCACTATTGCAGCGCCATACATCACCCTAGTGGTCACTTTTGGAGCTAACATTTATTTTTGCGCCAAAAATCGCTGTAGAGTCCTAATGTCCCTTCAAATGAGACCCCTAGAACCTCGAAACGCAGTCCAGGTTTTGAAGGTCTTTTTTAATTACCAACTTTTTCTATTTAAAGCTATTCTGATAATAATGTAGCTTCAGAATTCCTTGAAGCAGTGCTTAGCCAACTGATGTGCTTACGATTGACTAGTAAACGTACTCGACGGAATCACAGTAGATTTTGGCTTTTACTGGATGTGTTGGTTTACAAAAATAAAGTTTCAGAATTAGCCAATAAATTCTATTAAATAAAAGTATCAGTAAAGTGTGTATAGATGGACATATTCCCGTAATGACGTCTCTATTTTTTGTATGTTCGCGTATGTTGCTGTTAAGTACTAACGTATTTTTTGTCGTATTTTTTTATGGGAAAGATCCAGCCTCTGGATATTCATTTTTTCAGACACTACAAATATTTTGTTCGTTACATAACGGACACAATCATTATCCAGACACAGGAGCACATCTGGCATCGCGATAGTTTTCTGGCCCTGCAGTCCTTTTCCTTATATCAGTTCAGCGCTCCTCGTTTCAAGAACTTGATTAAGTATGCTTTTTATAAGGGCGGATACTTGGACGATGAACCTGGAATGTGGATTGCGCCGATGGATTACTGCTTCGATTCATTGACAAATGATGAGTGTACAAAGTGTGAGGCTATTGCTTTTGTAAAATGTGACCATTCTGAACTGTCTTTCTGTCCGTCTCACTGTTTATTTGATGAATTGCACATTGATTGTCTCTTGTGATAGATTTTGTTTGAAGTCAATAACAAGTCACATTTTCAACATCCCAATGTATATTGTTTCTTTTCAACGAGTTGTTTCCTCCTTTATATTGAGATCTCCACCTTCTTAAGTTTATATTATGATTATTATTATTTCCTTCATATTATTAGTTCATATAAATATGTGAAACTAGCATTTTAGCGACTTCTGGTGTCATGTTTCCAACACTTTACTGATACTTTGTGGGCCTATAACTCCTAAACGCTTGTCCCTTTGCCCCTAAGATTTCACAGTTTTTCTACTTGTGACATAAGCTTTCAGAAAATATATGGGTTTCCGGAAAACCGGTATCAAAAAAGAGAAGGTTTACTTGTGAGCATTTGATTTCAGTTTCTTCTTAACTATGCTTTATTACTAGTCAGCTTTCATCATGTAGTGGGCCAGCAGAGATTTAGTGGGGAAAGGGCCTCATTTTTTTGTTATGGAGAGGATTGGAGACAAAGATAATTGTGCTGATAACTGAAATTGGACCAAAAATATTTTTCGTATCAAATTTTAAAGAAGTCCGCCCAAATTTTAGCGATGGACTTGGGGGGGGGGGGGGGTGATGGGAGGGTCGAGACCAAAGTAAATGGGTTTATCTTAAATTGGATCATAATTAAGCTACTTATTAAATTTATAAAATTCTTCCTGTCTTGTAAGCGATGTTCGCTTACAAATATACACATATACAAATATATACACGCAGATAACAGGTAAAAAATCGACAATCAAAAGGTGAAAGACATTGAAATGAAAATAATATGACTTCACCTATTCAGTCATTTGTTTATCCTAATATACCCTATTTATCGATGATAAAAGGTGTCTTTTTATATCTTTAGTTCTTAATTTTGTTCTTAATTTTTTGAGAGTTTTATAAAATTTAGAATTGCACTAAATGAATGTTAGATTTATGTAAAAAATGAAGAGCTAAAATTTAAATTTATAACTTACTTCTGTTTTACTGTACTCTTCTTCATTCTTTGATCGGAGATATAGCTTACTGTGATTCAGGGCGAGTTCAATAGCCCTGGACGGTAACAGTGTGTGATGGCCATTGAAGGGAACGCTCGCTCGGGACCCTACATGTACACACTGAACAACCAGTTTGATTATACAAATACACGCCGTTGTACGATAGTCCTCTGGAAAAGAATAAATACATCAGTTATAGAAAATGAATACTATCCAAAAGGTTAAAATACGTAGATATATTTATCAGTAATTATATTTATCATAAGTTGGATTTTAAAGCGTGCAAAATAATTCAAATGACTAAAATCGCCAACACACAAGTTGAGGATTAAAAAAGTTTATAATATATTAAAAAAATATTACATTAAAAACGATCGGTTTCGAATCTCTAATGATTCATTGATGAGTGATTACAGCAAGAAAATACGTGCGTTATTGCTTGAAGTGGACAAAAAAGCTTGCTTGTTATTGGTCGATTTCAAGCATACATCGCATGTAATTTCTTGTTGTAATCACTCGTCAATGAGTCGTTAGAGATTCGAAACCGGTCGTTTTTAATGTAATAATTTTTTAATATGTTATAAACGTTTTTCAATGCTCAACTTGTGTGTTAGCGATTTTAGTCATTCATCAGTATATTTACCAATAAATGACTTCTTCTGGTTGTAAAGACTCAAGTTGTAACACCGTGGAAAGAAATTATATGAATCAGTATCCTCATTAAAATGTAGCTTGTTCATACATTTACATAAGCCAATCTGAAAACATAATAAAAGATGGTGAAAAAAAATTACATCAATTAGTACACTGGAACATATGAAATTAATCCCTCAAGATTAATATAACAAAGTTCGATATAACAAAGTTTAATATAACAAAGTTAATATAACAGTTAGGATCATCTTGAAACTTGTCGTGCAATTCAAGGGGATGTTGTTACGTATTGGAAAACGTACATGAAATCTCGTGTTTTATAATTGCCCCAGTATAATTCTCAAAATAAATAATTGTTGGCACCCTCATCCAAGAATTATTAAAAATATAGGAATTAATATAATTTCAAACCAAATATAAAAAGATAATAAATCTATTCTACAAAACGTCATAAATAAAGTAATTAACAAAAATAGATTTACAACCCCAAATTCTTTTCTTCCATGAGAATTATGCTTCACTTTATATATAGATAGAACTATTAATGCTAAAATTCAAAAAGTTAAAGTTAACAAAGTTATTGACATTGAATCTCCTCCCATAAAACAACTCAATCAAGAATAACTAGTTCTTTCAAAATATAACATAAATATGCTAATAAAAACATAACTATTTGTTTAGTTAAAAACATTTTTTTAGGGTTTGGCGCCAAAGGAAATATGAATGGGAATTCTATCGCAACTTGTTTGTGTTTTATATCAGTGCTTTATTTAATTCTGAGAAACTTTAAAAAAAAAAAAAAATTAATTCTGAGAAACTTAAAAGCATCATCCTTTTGAATATAAAGGAACTACAACGATTTTCTAAACAATATGTTATCAAAACACTCTGTACAAATTTTAATGGGAGATAGAGAATGTATTTGCGCTGACGGCAACCTTCGATGCTAGAGGGCGCTGTTTAGCGGCGCTGCAATCGGCTAGAGGAGATGTGGAACACGAAGAGAAACCCAAAATGAATGGAAACAAGTGTGAACAACATGTTTAATCAAAAAAGGTGCTCAAAGTTGCAGCCAATAACAGCAACGCATGAATAATAGCGTAGAAGCACTGAGTGATGTTCATTTCGAAAGATTCCCGGCATTTTGTGAACAGTTGTAGCGGAGACCGCGATTCGTACAACAAGGTCTTCGTGTGAATCAACGAGAATCTCGTACAGAGGTTCTTCGAGTGTTCCCAAAGGAAGAAATCGTGCGATCTTGGTGGCCAGGCAATAACGCCTTCTAGCAACAAAGGTTACAGTCTGACATACATTCGGACATACATTCATATACTCCATACCTACCATTAAAATTCGTAAGAGAGTTTTGATACACCCTGTATTAAAAACTTGTAATTGCAAAATAGTCCCAAGAATTAGAAATTAAACATTGACATCCAGAACTTTTCTGTAATTATTACAAACTGATCCTAATATGGATATTAGGCATTATAGATATAGATATGGGTGCGAGGGGCAGAGTTAACGGGGTTTAAGTCCAAGATGCCTAGATATTGAGAAATGTATTTTTATTGAACGGTGTTGAAGCTGTTAGAGCGAAATTTTCAGAACTCCTTAGACAGTATAACTAACTTTTTTTTTGGTTGGAAGATGATAGCCCCTCTAATCAAAATGAAGTTTTGAGATCCCTAAGAACGTGATCTGATGTTTTTGGTTGGAAGATATCGGGAGCACACCCTAAAACGAAAGTTTCAAAATCCTCTTCGAAAACCCGAAATTAAAGAAACGTGATTTTCGTTCTCTCTTCTTACTTTTGTAGTAAACTCTGCCATTGGGAAAAAGTTCACCATCTGATCGCTTTTCAGTTTATCAAAGTTCAATTGATCTCTCCTTCGTGTCCATATGAAGTACGGATGACAGGTCTTTTTCATCTGTGATAGAATAAAATAGATGTTCTCTTCGTCTTCGGTGAGGATGTGGTCGAGGGCAATGATTCCGCGATGAGATGTACCTTCCAATGAATCTACAATGAAAGGAAACGAATATTAACAAAAACGAAATGTTCAAACAGAAAATTAATAATGCACAAAAATTACAAATCGGAAACTGTACGCTATTAGACTGAAATCAAGAAAGAAAGGATGGATTTGCCGAATGGTTTTCTTCGTATTTCCATAGCCGCACTTAATACAGATAAAAGTGGCATTGTTGTGTGTCTAGTTAATATAATACCGGTACTGTTGCATTTAGTAAACACTGATGATAAATTGACGGGCAATCTTTCGCTATCTCTTACAAGGGAAGTGCGTGACCTCGAACGCTGAGAACCACACGAAAATGTGCTTAGAATATAAATCGCTCATGCCAAAAACAGTGGTATGAGTCATTCCTATGAAAAACTGCACGTCTTACCACGAAACACATTTGAATGATCACCTATTGAGGGTCCAAGAGAGAAATTTTGGTAACGTGAAGAAACAAAATATCAATATAATAGGACCAAAAACACACGTATTTCAATGTCATGACTACATTGCTATATGCATTGAAATATTGAGTGTTTTTGGTCCTATTATTCGATATTTTGTTTCTTGGCGTTAACAAAGTTTCTCTCTTGGACCCTCAATAGGTGATCATTCAAATGTCTCTCGTGGTAAAACGTGCAGTTTTTTATGAGAATGACTTATACCACTGTTTTTGATATGAGCGATTTATATTCTAAGCACATTTTCGTGCGGTTCTCAGCGTTCGAGGTCACGCACTTCTCTTGTTAGAAGTTTTCTTTGCATAAGAGAGCTATTAAGGAGGATCTGTCCATCCGTCTGTTACTATCTGTACAGCCCAAACTACAAGCGGTGCACATATGAGTGATTCCCTATTAGAACCCCTACGATTTGAAGAATTGGGGAAAACACGAGTTTCGGTCAATGGTCACTTCCTGTCTCACAAAAAGTTAGACTGTCTTAAAGCACTTCCTGTCTCACAGGAAGTTAGATTGTCTTACAGGAAATGGCTAAAAGTGAAACATATCATCACCTCTACAGCCAAAAATACAAAATACAAGTATGACAGACATTAGCGATATCTTACTGATATCCTTATGAGAGGTGGGAAATAATAAGTATTCCGGTCAGCGGATACTTTGTTTTCTATAAAATAAAATCAGTTTTTTCCTTGTTGTATTTAACAAATAAATAAACATCAAATCTTACAATTTTATGAAATAAATAAAAAAATGTATTATTTCACTTTAAACACACGATACATCTTCTTAGAACTGTTAAGTTTTACATAGTAATAATTTCCACTGAATTATTAGCAGGGTCTAGGAAGCAAAACTTTAATAAGTAGGAAAATGTAGTAAGGTTTATTTTTATGAAAGAGAAATTATTTATTACTAGCATATACGCACCGTCAATAACAAGGCGATAACAATGTGACTGCTTTAAGTTTCATATGATGGCCTTAAGTTTTATATGACTGATAGCAAATTAAAATGTATGCATTGCAAGGAACGTCAATGAATCTGTTTATTAGAAGGCTTGATTATATTCACAATGCGAGTGAAAAAAGTCCGGTTTTTTTTTTTTTTAATGAATACTTTGATGTTGTCTCTGTTTTGTGAACGCGACACTGCATCATGAAGCTGGCCAAGAGAAAATACCGCCTCGCTCTGCTACCTGAGTGTGTCATCCCAACAGTGAAGTTTGGCGGTGGTAGTATGATGGTGTGGTCGTGTTTCTCCTGGTTTGGACGTGGTCCGTTGGTTGTGATCGAGGGGAACATGGCATCTATACAATATCTGGACGTTCTAGACAATTCGTGCTTCATACGTTGTGATTGCAGTTCGGTGAAGGACCATTTGTGTTAGAGCACGACAATGCGCCGTGCCATAAGGCCCGCGTTGTTAGCGCCTGGTTTCCGGAGAATAATGTTCAGGAACTTCCGTGGCCCGCCCAAAGTCCGGACCTCAACCCTACTGAACATCTGTGGGATGAATTGGAGTGCCGGATTCGTGCGCGTCCGATGCGACCCCAAACACGCATCTAACTTGTGCAGGCTTTGAAGGAGGAGTGGGCAAAAATACCGGTTGCTTGCTATCAGAAATTGGTGGAGAGCATGCCACGGCGTGTGGATGTACTTAGGGCAAAAGTACGCTATTAGACACGCTGTAAATAAAGTCCATACCACATTCCACTTTTAGTTGATAAGGTGGTATGTATTATACAGAATGGAAGATAAAGCAAACTTGTCAAAAGACACAATTGAAAGAGTAGAAGACAAAGCTGAAAACCACCAAAAATTGCAGTATTATATTAATAATATAATAAATAGCGTTGCTGGTTTCTTTTTCCGATATCACAAAACAATGTTTAAATTTTCAATTTATGGTTGATAAAGAGACATACTTTTCACAATAGAAATTACGACGCTTCTAGGCTCTGAAGCGGAGAAAAATTTCTAAAATTTTAGTAAAAGATATGTCAAAAACCAACTTAACCAAGGAACTAGTGAATGAATTAGAACAGAAACATTAAATATCCATTTTTGAATGAAAGTTCTGCTATTGATATGTGGTGCTTGCAAACCTTAATAAGATGTATTTAATATATTCTTCTTTAACTTATCCTCTAAATAATATTACACTCCTAGAAATTCGTAATAAAAATAACTTCTTTAATTTTCACTTTATTTCATTCCTGTTTGCGAGGATTTGTGAGGACAATAAAGATAGAGAAAGAAAAATAGTTGCTTGTCCTCTGTAATCACTTGATGAAGTCCTTCGGAAAGAGGGATGAAATATATCGAAAATTAAACAAGTTGTTGTTATTACGAATTTCTAGGAGTGTAATATTATTTACAAGATGTATTTAACTTTTATCACATCTTCTATTCGCATTATTCATTAAAATAAAGTGTGTTTAAAAAAGTAGCATAGTTATTCATTTATTTACCCAACCACTTTGGCCATTTTGTAGCCACTTGTACTGTTATGTGTCTATAACCTTCATCCTCATTACTGGTACCTGAATCCTCTTCAATTTTCCATTGACTTATGTTGTAAGGAACGGCGCTCCGTAACATATTGCGTTTAGGGTTATAATAGAATTTCTCCACCCAGCCTCTTTTATCCAAACTCGTCCTAACTTGAGGGAAATTCCCTACCAAAGTAAAAATCTTCTTTTTCTGTTAAGGAGATAAAAAAAAATTATTTAAATGCTTTCTTAATTAACTAAATGCCGACCATAAAAGCACATATACAAAGATAAAAAAGCACGACGTACGTTTCGAACCCCCGTCTGTTGTGGGGTTCCTTATCAAGTTTCCCCCCCTTGTTAAAAGTGATCCTCCTTGAACGGGTTCGTGATTGCAAGTATTTCTTAATTATTGTTATTTATCATTTCCCCGCCATTAGTTAAAATCCTTGCTAAATAATTTCTCTTTCAGCTTACGATTCCTGCTGAAGCAGTGTATTACTTTATTGCAACTTTTCCTTTTCATTACATCAAAATCAAGCTTTATTGTACAATTTGTCAAAAAAAATGGCCCAGCGAAATTTTAAGGATTTTTGAAAATTAAGATTATTCACTAATAATTTTGAATTTGTTATTCATATTACTGTAGTTTACACATCTGTCAATAGAGTGCGTCACCTACTTTTGATTTGACAATTTTATCTTATATATTTATTTATTTATTTACTGATGTAGTTTATACGAAGATCGAACAGAAAAAAAAGCTTACAACCGCTAGAAATTAAATTTATGAGCTTGCCATAATGCCGCTGGTTGCTTAAATATCCGATAGAGGGTTGTACTGCTTAGTGCCACGTGGTCATTGGAATTGAGTGCTGTCATTTCAAAATGGCGGTCCACTTCAATAACCTCTCTCCTATTGAAATCTTAAAGAAACTGCGCAACATCTGGAAGAAACGTCCTGATCTTCTTAATCTACGTTGGTGATCCGCTTTCATGATAATGCCCCACGTTGCATGAAATACATACCTTGCTGCATGGTTTCCACTGAGAATTTTTTGGAACATCCGCCATACAGTCCGGATCTGGCTCCCAGTGATTTTTATCCGTCCCCTGCCTTAAAAGAGCACATGTCAGGGCGACGTTTCAAATACAATGAAGAAGTCCAACATGATGCAAAAAAAAAGTGGATACAGCAGCACGGACTAGGCTTTTCAGCGACTGGGATGGACTTCATCACAAAAACTTCATGACAAAATGCCTCAATCGTCAAAGTGACTTTGTAGAAAAATAGTGTATCTACGATAATTTAAAGTCACCATCTTATTTTCTTCCAATAAAGGTTTGCTTTTCATGCTCAAGCTTTGTAAACATTTTTTCTGCTCGGCCTACTTACGTATATCTGTTAATAGACTTATAATTGTTACCAATAATTTTATGTAATAAATATGAACATATTTATCGTATTTGAATAAATAACGTTGCTAAATTAAAGCTATCTGTTAACAACTTATCTTTTACAAATAATTTGTTAAAAATATCAAAGTAGGGAATAAAACACAAATCAATACATTGAATAGGATTAGGGAAATGAGTATGTATAATAAATGGAAAGAAATTTAAAATAAAAAGTTCTGGAATAAATTAAAGGTTTTTTTTTTTCTTTTTTTTTCATATTTAAACATTTGTTTACAAGAAAACTATTAATAAAAAAGATGAAATTAAAGAGATTGTTTATTTAAAACTGTTATTGCATTGTATATTCCGTCCCTGAAAGTTTGAACATCCCTAACGTTACACACAATAAAGATTTAGTTTCTTCTTTTTTTAATCTCATTTCATGTTTGCTGAAGATGGCCAGCAGTAAATAGGTCCAAACTGTCCTATGGTTTACTAAATCTTTAATATATGCTTTTTAGATTACATAATATGAGGGCTTTTTTTCCTTTAATGTAAAAAAAAAATCGGTCATGGTAAAAATATTCATTTAATAATTTCTACAATAACAGAATCAAATATGTATTATCGAAGGAGGTTAGGTTTAATTAAAATATATGAAGTTAAAATATCGCTCTTGCAAACTCAGTTTTCTTCAAAGCTATTCTTACATCCGTTTAGAAAACCTCTTAGATTCATACTTACTGACGCTATCTTTAATAAAGAATATATATATTTTTTGTCTCTTTGGTGTTAATTACTAAGCCAATATATGTTGGCAATGAATTTTCAGTTTGAAATCCATTTGTATATCAATAAATTAGTTGATACCATTTCGAGAGAACTTTCAAAAAGGGTCGATTCAGAATTAGATGAATTGCGCATTGTTTTTATTCCAATCCTGATCTTAGCTGATTTAATTTTCAAACATAAAAGACTTACTTGGATGGCACTTTCAACGAGTTTCTTCATGATGAGGTATCTTGCTAATCGTCTCTCTGATTTAGAGCCAGGATCACTCATCTTTCGTCTGCAAGAAAATAAATAAGTGTACAATTAGAAGAATAAGACTCTGCTCAAAGAATTTGCAGGCATTCCACCTATCTTCACTACTCTTTGTAAATTGAAGTTATTTCGCGATATCTGATTGATGTATGGACGTGATAGTTAAGTGGTATGGCACTGGACTGAGGACTAGAGGAGCCGGGTTCAACACCAAGCGTAGTGATTGGACTGCTCAGTTATTTTCGGCGTTCCCTTGGGCCAACGGAGACAGCTAGAGAAATACATATCTGATTGAATGTAGATTCATGTTAAATAAGAGCTAATAATCAAAACTAGGATTATTAAAAGTTCTTCACCGCATACTATTACATTATCATCACGGTTCCAGAAACATCAAGGTGTCATTAATGAGAATCTGCAGATACTGCAATATTGTAAATAAAGTATCCTTGTTAGTGCTTTCTTTATAAACTTAGGATAAATCAAAATAAATATAAATGTCAAATATTAGACTTTCACGCTTGTTCATTTGCTCTAATAAAGATCTTTCAATGTCTTTCATTATTACATACTTGCTTCCTTCATAGCACCTTGTTTAACGATATGGACGTACATCGATATCAACCTGTTGACTTGTAACGACCTCCTGAAAGCTATACTGAAATTATGACATTTCGTTGTGAATCATCCTGTGCACACACACTATCTATTTATTTCAGTCAAACTTCCAGAAAATACAGCAGAAACGAGGAGTTAGGGTCTATGAATGAAATTTGACGCTGTAATAATAATACAAGATTTTTAAATGTTAACGAATTACGAAAACTATATGTCAAACAAAAGACTCAATGAATTTTTTTGAAATAAAGGGAGCTTTTTTTTTTATTGTAATAAGAAAGAATTAAGATCCACTCAATACTGCAGAAACTACAGTATTACAGATGTAAGACACATCTCTAAATTTCTTATGATTCAGCACTTTTTTCTTTTTTAATGAACTGTAAGATTATTTCCTAGGGGTTTTTATTGTAATTATTATTATTTTTGTGGACTTAATATATAACTGGCTGAGAGTCAAGTTCCATTCTTGTTTATTTCCCTTCATCGTTAACATGTTTCTTTCTTAGCCGAAAGCGGGCGATCGTCGGACTAGATTTCCGATCTCTACTATAGATTACTGATCAAGCTGCATTTACCAATATTTTACAAAGATATATCTGGGATACTTTATTATTTTTCTGAGTTAGCTTTAAAATGTGGAAATCGCAGTATATTTAATAAGAATCACTTTTTCTTAGTTCTGTACTGTAAACGTTTTAAAAACAAAATAAAATCCTAGGACATTTAATCAATAGAATTTTAATTTTATAAGACATCACTACAAACACCAATAAATGAATGAATATAAAATACATTTATTAAAAATAGCAAATTTTCATTAAGAAATAAAAATGCCTTTTCTGTATCAAGCCTAAAAGATATATATTTATATTATTTGCTGTCTTATAATATTACGAATACAAAAAGAGAAGGAATCAGGAGAAAATACGGTATTTACACTTACATTTAGAATTCTAATTTCTTTTTTTGTTTTGTTTTCTCAATTCTATAAAATAAAAAACCGAATAACTTCAGGATACTCCCTGTAATTAGGATAAATACCTCTTCAATAACCCCATATTTTATCAAATACTTATATAAAATTAAATAATTTAGTTTCACCTACCTGTTAATCAAAAAACGTAACCAAATAATATTCTTACTACAATATTAATCAATCAGCAACTAATAGGAACAGTAACTTTTACTTGTAAAATTATATTTTTGCAAAAAGTTATCAAAACAGGATATTAAAGCGAAGTAAATTTCAATTCTCGAGGTCTACAAAATTTCAAAGATATTTGGGCAACACCTGAACTGCCGAGCAGAATTGTCTTTTATTATGTTTTCTTTAATATTTTTTTCCCCTTCAAAATCTCATGTTTTATATATATTTTTTTTTTTTTTTAATATCGCCGTAATTTGTCTCAGTCGCTAACGAACCTTGGGTTTGTCTCGAAATACCATATTTAAATTAACATTACTTGAGTTGTTTTTCTTACTTAACAATATGCTGTCTAACAGCCTTTTTCCTATCTGAGGCATCCATTAGTTGCTGTTCCAACGTGTCACTATAAGTGAAAACGGCTTTGCCATTGTGACATTTGTAAGCCCAGGACACAGCTAATCGCAGTCCAGCTAAGCCTACTGGGTTTCTTCCGTTGCCGGCATCTTCTCATTTTGCAGACCTCGATTTCGCGCCAACAATCTGAGATCTCGACCGAATTCCCAATCACGCTAAACACTCAACAGAAAAGTCATGCATGATTGTAATCTGGGATTCTTGTGTCGACATCAATGCCTATTATTGGTTAACTACTGTTTAATAATAAAAAATTCAAGCATCTTTTGTGACATCATTTGTTTTCTTTATAAGTGGGATGGGATCTAATACATTTTTGTTTGTTCATAGAGGGAGACACCTACATACGGAGTCGTCAGTAATATCTTTCCATAAAAGCTTATGGTAAATACAGCGACTTCTCATTCCAATATTATATTTATTTATTAACAATCATCAATCAATAAATTATATACTTTTTTATATAGACATGTCATTTCTTTCTTTTAAAAAATATAATAGTTTATGTCAAATAAATTATTTTTAGGAGTGATTTTTGCTTTGTAATGCTGATTAGACGTAAGATGGATTCACTGACGAAAGAAAAGTGTAAAATAATCATTACTTTTTGGTAATCTTATTTCTTTCATCATTACAAATCTGAAGTCTTCTATAACTTTTCAATAGCTTTAATCCTATATTTTAATTAATGTTTATAATAATTCATAAACACATTTTAAAACTTGTGTATTCAGAAATAAAGCAAATTATTATCATTATGTCGTAAAAGTTTCAAACCATGGGTTTCCCCAGCAAAGACAATATGGCGAGTCAAGAACCAAAGCACATATTGCCAACCGTAAAAAAAAAAAAAAAAAAAAAAAGGTGTGGAAGAATAGTTAGGGATTTGTGGTTGTGTCCATAAATTTCCTAACTATGCGTGTTGTGTTGAGTATCACAGCCTTCTGGAGTTGTGCATAAATGTTTTTATGAAGTCCTAGTGTGATGAGACTGTGGTGCAATGTGTGAGGCACCAGACCAGTGGCGGAAAGGACGATGGATACAACACGTACTCGGTCCTGCCTCCACTGCTTCTGGAGCTCGTGTGCTAGATCGGTGTATTTACTGATCTTGTCTGCGTGAGTTATCTGCATGTTCTTGCTGACAGGAACTGCAATATCAATGAGATAGGTGTGTTTGTTGACCTTATCAACAAGTTGTGATGTATGGTTTTTATATGTGTGGATGGGGCATTATTAGTAGTAGTAGTAGTAGTAGACTTATAAGTTATATATTCTTATGTAAATATATATTGTAAGAAGAAATAAAATTATGTAAGTATCAGAACTCGTTGATAGGGATACTTCCCTAACGGGACTGTACGGAGTTTATCTATCTATGTTAATTAACAAAAATTATTATTATTATTATTATCATCGAAAAAAAGTTTCAAACCATGGGTTTTCCCAGCTAAGAGAATATGGCGGGTCAAGGACCAAAGCACGTATTGCCAAGTGTAAAAAAAAAAAAAATGTATGGAAGAATGGTTAGGGATGTGTGCTTGTGTCCATAAATTTCCGAACTATGCGTGTTGTTGAGTACCACAGCCTTCTGGAGTTGTGCATAAGTGTTTTTATGAAGTGCTAGTGTGTTGAGGCTGTGGTGCAATGTGTGAGGCATCAGACCAGTAGCGGACAGGATGATGGGTACAACACCTACTCGGTCCTGTCTCCACTGCTTCTGGAGCTCGTGTGCTAGGTCTGTGTATTTACTTATCCTGTCAGCGTGAGTTTTCTGCATGTTCTTGCTGATAGGCACTGCAATATCAATGAGATAGGTCTGTTTGTTGACCTTATCAACAAGTGTGATGTCAGGTCTGTTGTGATGTATAGTTTTGTCTGTGTGAATGGGACGGTCCCAGTACAGATTATGTGAGGTTGACTCTAGTATGCTTTGTGGTGTGTACTTGTAGTATAGGACCGTGTTCTTAAAAAGTGAGTGTTTGTGTGCTAGCTGTTGATGAACGATCAACGCTACCTGATTCTGTCGGTGGAGGTAGTCTGTTTGGGAGAGAAGGGGGCAGCCTGATATTATGTGGTCGATCGTCTCATGTGTAGTGTGGCATTTCCTGCATCTGTCGTCGTGTGTGTTTGCGTCGTGTAGAATGTGTTTCTTGTAGTTGAGTGTGGGGATGACTTGGTCCTGTATCGCGATCATGAACCCTTCGGTCTCCCCAAACAGTCACCACTCGTCAGCCATCTGTTCGACGCTTTATTATTATTATTATTATGTAAAAGTTTCAAACCTTGGGTTTCCCCAGCAAAGACAACGGGTCAAGGACCAAAGCTTATATTACTAAGTGTAAAGAAATGTGCAAGGAGGGTTAGGGATGTGTATGTCATATCCTAAATGTCCGTGTTGTGTTGAGTA
>JAFIDM010000007.1:225661-247469 GCA_023159025.1 Thereuonema tuberculata
GACCACGCGGCACTGAGCAGTACATCTATCGGATACTTTATAGCAACCGTCGGCATTATGGCAAACTCACAAATTTCTAGCTGTTAGATACTTTTGTTTGTTCGACTCTTAGTAAAATATCACACAAACTGAAAGATCACACCACTACTACCAACACGCACCTTAACTTAAGAAATAGATACTAAATTAAAAATAAGTTACTAAATTCAATTATTTTAATAGTTGCCAAAACTAAAAAAAAAAAAAAAAAAAAAAGAATCGAACAAAGAAGTTGGAATTACCCCTTAACCCTTCCTAGTGGCATAGGGAAAAAGGGGAATTTACAGTCAACCTACATTGAATGTAATGTAAGCATAATTGTTGGGGCGAAACTTAAAGTATCATTTGTTGTCTTTAGAAAAGAATGACAGCGGGGTTTCCTTTGTCCGCCGGGAGAATGACAATATCCTTATTCATCCGTATGGTGCCCTTTCAGCGCTGGAGAGATTGGACTAACCTGTTAGTTAGTTTCGGTGTCGTTTCCCTCTTCAACTAGGTACCATTGCAAGACTCTTTGCAGTTATCATCTGCCCACTTCTCCCCGGATTTGACTGCTCTATTTAAACACGCCTTAAAACCAATATATTTCATGTATAATGGTCAGAACAGTCTGATGGTTCTCCCCTCTCACCGGTTGCTATCTTTTTTATGGAACTTTTCTATGGAACAATTTGAATCCAGACCCTGTTCACTGCACCTCTTAAGCCTAAAGATATGCAGGCGACACTTTCGTCATCTGACCTCATGGCAAAGAAACTCTGAATCAGTTCCTTTCCTTCCTGAACAACCAATATCCAAACATTAAATTCCGATGGAAATGGGGGAAAGTGGTGGCCTTCCATTTCTTGATATTTTAATCCGACGCAAACCCAATGGGAAATTAGGTTGATAGGAAACCTACTCCCACTGATCTTACCTCAACGCCAGCAGTTTCCAACATCCAGTCCAACGTAATGCAGTTGTTTCCACCCTGATTCACTGAACCTTTGCCATTTCGGATGAAGAAAGCCTTCCTGGAGAACTTCAACATCTATAAAAGGCACTACATCATAATGGTGATGTAAAAACCATTATTTAAAGGTCATCCAAAGGAAGTAAGAGGGAATAAATACATCCACTTGTGAATCTACAGGAGATCGTGACAAACCCCTTTCTAAAGCTTTCATTCCTTACTTAGGGAATGTTTCTGGAATTCTAGACACCATCCTCGCCAAATACAACATTAAAACCATTTCCCTTCCTTCCATCAAAATCAAAATCTCCTCCATCCAGTTTATTCTGTTCCCTGCTCATGTGATAGCCTTTACATTGGCCAAAGAGGTCGCACTATGGAAATCCGATGTAAAGAACATAATGGTTAGACCAAATCCGGGTTGGCAGAACACTGCGCTGACAATAAACATCAACCAGATTTCTCCAATATCACCAATCTTACTAAAGCTACTCATTATTTATTCAGATTAATTTATGAAGCCGTTGTTATCAGGAATAAAAACAATCCCAAAAGAGACAATGGATTTCTTAGTTGTTTTCCGCTCTCGAGCTCCGTGGCGGATTACGCAGGGAGGGTCAGTTAGGGCTGGAAACTGCACCACTGGCGGGAACTCTCTCCAACTGACGGACCGCACAGAGAGTTCTGACAGCCGATATTTAAAGAGGTTCTGACACCGACATCTCCATTCATTTCCCTGAAGATGGAAGTGCAGTCCATGTGCGAGATCTCGGAGTATCACCGCCCTCACCCGGTTGCTTTCCCGAGAAGATTTTTTCATAAAACTTTTCATTTTAATAATATAGGAAAGAAAACACGTTTTTAAAAAAAAGTATCCAATTCCTTACAGTATTTCTGAATTTTTAAAAATAAAAGTCTTCCAACAAAATTCACGCCTGTAATTCAAGATAATTTTCCATATCTGCTATCTATTTTTAATCGTGATAGCATTTATTGATGAAATAAATTTTAAATACAAAAATGTTTTGTGTTTTATTAAAAAAACAAACATTTAAATAAAAAAAACTAATTTTTTTCCCGAATCAGTCTTTATCATAATTCTTCTAAAACGTTTCTGCAATTCGATAAAAAAAAATTTTTTTCTTAATTGAATGTTTTCTTCCATTATTTTTTTTTTATTTTTTTTTCCAATATATATCCAAATTATCTTTATTAAAGAAACTACTTCAGACGTGTCAACAGAATGCTATAAAAATTATTTATTAAGTGCCGTTCAAAATTTATTAATTTGAAAGACTACTTACATTTCTATAAATTGGTTTTCTGTTTTTTTGTTGGGTCTGATTTCTAGGGCTATCAATATTTAGCTGACAACGTCGTTGGAAATTATTAAATATTATGAACATAAATATTATACATTCTTTAGTCTTTTCATTAAGCAGTTTTTTAGAAGTTATTTTACACAATACTCAATGTAAAAAAAATGCGATTTCATTTTTTTTATAATTTATTAATATTCATTCTTTGTTTTTATTAGCTACCCATTTGGGAGCTGTTGTGATAGCGACCAAAATCGGTAGCTATTGCGTTTGTCCTGTCCGTTCGTCCGTCCGTATCTGTCCACCCCTAACAACTTCCGAACAGAAGAATTTTCGGTATTAGCTTAAATGTTGGAAATGCAGCCATCACGATGTTATCATCTATAGCTTGATCGTTAAGATCTCGGACTCAAATACTGAAAGTTGTCGGTTCGAACCCGTATATCTATTTATTTATTTATTTTTTTCTATCTTAATCTTTTTTTCTCATGTCCGAGTGGGGTTTTTTTGTTGTTTTATTCTTATTTTCCTAATTTTTTTTTTATTTTTTCCTAACTTTTTTTTTTTACTTTTCCTTACGTTATTGTACTCTCTTTTTTCTTCTTCTTCTTCTTTCGATTTTGGCCGACTGGGGACCACGTGAAATAACTGTTCATGATTTCATCTTCTCCTTCCTTTTTCTCTCCTTCCAATACTCCTTCATCCTTTCCCTTTGTTTTTCCCGTCTTTCCAAAGTCCAAACTCCGCTCCCAATCACTTTCTGCCTCCTCTGGAAACCCTTAAAGTCTTTAACTTTTGATCTGATTTTATTTCTATCTTCTATTTCCTCCTCAGTAATGTTCATTTCCTCTAGGTCGGTTCTGATCTCTTTGAACCAGGTTATCTGTGTCTTTGGGTTTTTGTGTCTTTTTTATTATTATTTTTAATTTTTTTATATTATTAAAGGTCGCCCTTAAATTTATGTTTTAACACAATATTACAGTCACTTGTTAATTCCAATTTACTGGGTAGATCTTTTACTGAGGGATTTGAGGTTTACTCAATATTTTGGCTCGTTTTCTTCAGCCTTCTTCAGGAGATGATGAGAATTACATAAATTTAGCCACTTCCACTTTCTGAGTGTCTCGGACCAGCCGTTTCCGTGGCCTTTTTCCTAAAGAGATTGCGAGCACATTTATACAGTATAACGGTAAAAGTATTTCTAATTCCAATTTCTTTTTTATTATTTTGATTCTCAGCATCATTTAATTTCATTAGACTTCAGTCCAATTTAAGTGGTTTTTTTTTCCTTAGTAAACAACAGCATCCAAAATTAAAGGAAATGGTTTAGAACGGCTCACTGAGTGTAGTTAATGGTTTAATTTATTTCATTGAATACCACCAGATGTCGCTTTTAAAAAATGAAATTCCTATACAGATTCGCTGCTATTATAAAAATTGTTTGCCGTTATCTGGCATTCTAAAAATAATTAACGAAATATTATAAATCGATAAGATTATAATACAGTTTATTAGCGAAAACCAAATCAATTAATTTAACTCAAAAATAACCAGACTTATAAAGTCGGTATCTTTGCGTAAATTAATACAGAGGTAAAATAAATAAAGGATATTTTTTTTTTTTGCTGTTGTTGTTGTTGTTTGTTTAATCAGTTTTTTTCTTTACTATTTTTTTTTTCTTTATTTTATTCTTGGGATGGGATGAAGGAAGAGCAATGTCGTCCATTTTTGAATATTTACCATACAATCTTTACCAATGCAAAATGAATGCCCTAAAAATTTGTAGCCTTTTCCAACCATATTATATAAAAGATAAAGTCTCCTAGCCTATTTATGCAGTTCCATGAGGTTCCTGGATGGCTAGGATTTGGCACTTCACTGGTGTCCAAGAAGGTTACTAGACTGCGGACAGATCAGGTGATCTGAGAGGCCATGGACGGTCTTTACACCTTGAAAACATTCTAGAATGATGCGAGCTGTATATTATGCTGAGAAATGGCCTCAGGAAGTTGTTATATTACAAAAAGTATTAGTATTTCCAATAGATCTTGACCAATGGATGGTGCGATTAATGGAATAGACTTATATTGGAGAAATACATAAGTTTTCATGTCGCATTATTGGAACATTTTGAAATATTTGTATCCTACGCTTCTGTAATTGAAATATCATTAAAATTACATGTTAGAGGTGCCACCATTTCCTCCGGAAGTGCAAGGAGTCGGTCCCCACCGACCTACTATACTTTCTTTCTTATTGGTCCCATTGTGCTACTTATTCCTGTATTTTCCTGTCTGTCACCATTCCCTTTTCGATGATCAGTCAGCACTCTGAACGCTACTAGCAGGGTGAATATTGTAATTTTATTTCATCTTTTTAGTCAAGTGCGGAGGCTCTTCACTATCATCTCATAATTTGTTTTAAAATACCTTCATTTTAAATATTTCAAATTATCTTTCTATTTATCATTGCCTCTATTACAAATTTTCTTGTTTAATAAAATGTAAAGACGTACAGAAAGTACAATAATATTACAAAGTTTACTATATTTGTATTTTTTTAATCTATTATTATTGTTTGAATACTTATCTTCATAAAAATAGTGATGTTATTTTTCTTGAAAGTAATCTCAGATTTAATTATTGCTTATTTTTTTTAAACGAATCTTATTTTTTTTTTAATCTCTCCAAATATAATCATTAAGATAAACGCATTCATTTTCTTTGCTGAGACAACATTTAAGTTCCGATAATTCACCACACCGACCGCTAGATGGCTCTACTAGTTTAGTTGATTTGTCTTCAAGATAAATCAGCATAAGATCATTTTATTTTTTCAATCTTTGCTTCAAAGTCATGAAGCTTTTCTTAAACTATCCACAGGGGTTCGCGGATCGACAAATAATCAACTACAGACCAGTGCTTGAAATACAATGGTTAAAAGTATTCAACATACAACAAAATTCATTGCAATGTAAATAACCAAATAAATGGCGTATGAATCTTAGATAACCTGATATAACAGTATAAATAACCTCTTTTTTTTTTCTTTTTTTATTATTTAATATCAAAACAATAAATACAAAACAATAAAAATCCAAATCAATAAATACAAAAATAATATTTAAAGAAAATCAACAAAAAATACACTAAAAAAGATATATTTAACACGATTTCTTTTCTGCTACCCCAAATAAAAATGTGTCAATTTCTCAAATTTTTTACAGATTCTTCCATATTCTCTTAGATAGCGTGGATATTCTTAATTGATTTTTGAAGAATATTTTTTTTTTTTTTTCAAATTTTATAACCTCTCCGTTGTAAATAGTCGTGTTCTGTAATTCGGAAAAGATGTAGTAGCCACATGATTGTCCAGATATTACAACTCAAGAACACTCCAACACCAAAATTGATTAGTATAACATAATAGTAGCTGATTGCGTCGTTCAAAGGATATATTTTTGGTTGGCCATAAGGATCTGTTCCTCCACTGGCGTAATAGATCAAGGAGAAGATTGCATAACCAATTCCATAAATTAAGTGCATATAAAAATGACTGAAATATAAAGGAATTCCTGACATCAAAAGGTCTATGGTAACAAAGATGGAATTCATGGCGTGGATATTTACAGCGTAGAAATCCACATCAGGAGAGATCTCTAAAAAAATCAAAAAGGAACATATTAAATATTATAATATCGTTCTTTCTAAACGAAAAAGTTGAATAAAAGTAAAAATTATATTGTAAAATTATCCTGCAAACCAAGCCTTAATAAAGTTAGGATCTAAAAAAATCAGTGTTATTCTTTGTTTTTGAGTGTATGTTATGTGTGTGTTTATGCGATCTTTAGTTGAGACTGCGAAAGAAAAGCTATTAATGACGTCATGTGCTTATAGATTGATGTTTCCAGGACGTAACAGCGCCATCTATTGCTAAGGTCACATATATATAAAAAAGGAAATAAAAAAAGACATAAAAAACAAAAGAAATAAAAAAAGAATATAAAGATAAAATAAAAGAGCAAGGTCTTAAAATATTGCGTTTTTGTTTTTCTAAATTTTCTAAATTTTAATTTCTACTTTTGCCACTTATGCCGCTGATGACGTGAGGATAAATTGGTCGTATCTTCACAGAAGCAGGTTATGATTTTTGTATTGGCATTTTTCAAATTTCACATCACTGTCCGGCTTTATATGTTTAGTAATATAAGTTAATTTTATTCTTATATTCTATACTTTCTAAAATTCTAAATTGCAAATGATTGATTGAAATCTTTGCATTGCGAAACTCGAAGAGGCTGCTTTGAGTTTTGCCCGTTGGATATATATATATATATATGTGTGTGTGTTTGTGCATTTGTCTACATATGTGTGTATATCTGTTTCTGTATGTTTGTCTATTTATATATATGCTGTATGTGTTGTTATATCTCTGTGAGTCCGTAGCTTTCCTAATAACCTTTGGCTTAAGACACACATATCTTCTTGAAACTTGGTATACATATTTACAGATAAGATACGCTTTATCTGGTTTTTACTTGAAATTTCCTTATGTAAAATCCCTGTGATGAAATTTTACTCAATAAAATTTGAAAAAAAAAATCATAATTCATTCTTTTGTTGACGTCTAATCCTTTTAAAATTTGACTTTGCTTTGATTTGAATAAGACAATTGGAGTTGAGATTTCTTTAGATTCAATGGAAAAGTTAGATTCAATTTAGATTCAATTCAAGTTGTTTACGATTATAATAAATTTTGAGCTCAGATACCTTATTTACTGGGTGTAAATACGAGGTTGTAAATGCTCCGTATGATGATCAATGAAGTCGTTATTTCATGCACTGCAACAAGATGTAGGTATTCCAGAGTTCACTCTCTTCGCTTGCGATTTTTTTGCATTTTCAGCTGACAGTAGAAGAGAAGATCCAAATATAGGCTAGAGTCTAAATATGGGCTAGTTGAAGTATTCCGTTATGGGAGACATGCAACGTAGTGGAAATAAAGTGAAAATGTGTCTGAGTAACAAAGAGAAATGAGTAGGAAGAGTTGATCGCCTACAGTCTGAATAACTTATTCAGACACAGTGTAGTGATAGGTGTCAATCAACCTATTTCATGACATTGAAACATTTTACAGATACATTTTGTTATTTTCTTTAATCAAATTCTATTGAATCTGATTTGTAAAATGCATGACATTCCTTACATTCTAAACTTGTTCTAGCTTAGTTTATTTATTGTATAGAACTATGTGGTAATGGCGGGAACCGATCTTAATGTTTCTTACCAACTGTTATAAATACAGACTTCCTAAGAAGGTCTAGGCCTTTTTCATTTATTTGGAGCAAAAACTAATTGATATATGATTTCTTCTTTTAGAATGCCGAGAAATACTCCAAAGCATTATTCGAAAGGATAAAAGAAAGTTTAAAAACTCAATCTAACTGAAAATGATAGCAGCCTAGAAATTCCACAAGGGAAGGGAACTTTGGATCAAATGTATTCAGTGTTTTATGTGGCCTAGTGATTGTGTAGGTGCTGAAAAGGGCGTTTATGTTTGTTACTTTGGAAATAGACAATTAACATTTAATTGTTTCAGCATTTTTTCAATTTTTTTAAAAAAAAATTCGAATATTACAGTAAATTTTTATTGGTAGTCCATATTTCGGCCTCAATTTCAAAAGCCAGATTTCTCTAACTTTTTTAAAAAAAAAAAACAATTAAAGCAATTTTCTTTCTTTTTTTTTTTTTTTTTTTTTTTAACATTTAATCATAAAGTAGACTCATTTTCGATATTAAAAATTTCTTGGTGAAATTCATGAAATAAAAGTGGTAGCCCATATTTGCACCTCCTCTGTTATATGAAATGACAAGTTTTAGTAAGAACTCTAAAAAACGTAACAGAGTGATGTTATTGGATAGGAAGCTACAAGAAGCAACAGAAGGCATAAAGGTGAACCACTAAAAAAAATTGAACTTAAAATTGAAGTAGGAAAGATTAATAAGACTGAAAAAGAAAAAAGAAAAACCTGTACAAATATTAATTCGAATAATTCCCTGAATACAATTTTTTTTTTTTTTTACTTAAATCTAATTTTTAATTATTTAACTTATTTTTTTAAGCTTGTTTTGTTTTTTATTTGGCAAAGATATTCTATAATCCTGCATCGTTACATTCATACGATACAGTCAGTTACAATCCTGCAACTTTAAACATATTGTAAAAGGGAACGAGTGAGAATTGTTGTGAAGATGGATAGGAAATTACGACGGTACAGTACACATTACTTTAAGGCTCAATTAAAAATTAAGGAATTTCAGGATAAGTTATTAACAATCGAAAGGTAAGGTTTTTAACAAGAACTTAAAGCTCCTACTTTCGTTAAAGTGTAGTTTATTAAAATTTCTTAATGTTTTCTTTTTTTTTTCTAATAAAAACTTCTTGTGAAAATGACAAAAACGAAAGCCAACATTGATCTTCAAA
This sequence comes from Thereuonema tuberculata, assembly GCA_023159025.1. Taxonomy (NCBI): domain Eukaryota; kingdom Metazoa; phylum Arthropoda; class Chilopoda; order Scutigeromorpha; family Scutigeridae; genus Thereuonema; species Thereuonema tuberculata. The sequence continues at coordinate 234,455 of JAFIDM010000007.1, forward strand.
TTCTAATATCTGAAGATTATAAAAGTTTTTTGGAAGCAATAATATAGCCATACATCTGAAAAAAATAACTGACAAATTTACACAAAATAAAAGGTTACACAACGTTTCGCCATCTAAGGCTGTCTCTCTCGACGGCGAAACGTTGTGTATCCTTTTATTTTGTGCAAATATGTCAGTTATTTTATTCAGGTGTATGGCTATATTATTGCTTCCAATGTTACGCACTACACGTAAATCTTCTGTTTTCAGAACAAGTTTTCTTTTTGTTAAAATCGGATTAACTTCAGCCTAATCACATTAAACCGCCCACTAATTAACGGATTGACTAAAAGGTGATCGACGTTTATTGTAAATATTAAAATAAATTGGATAAAAATCCAATGTTTCGATTCCAATTCTTTTCATTGGGAACTTTTGTTATATTCACACACTAAATTTATCGAGAATTTATATTTTTTGAAAATTTATACAGAAAAACTAGATCGCCTCTATTCCTTAAATAAGCATACCAAACTTTAATCCAATAGTTCAACCAAAAGGGAAGGAGGATACATTCAAATAGTTCTTTCGTTTAAATCGTTTCCACGACTTTAAAAAGTAATTAAATAAGTATTAATTTACAGTTTTGTAGTAAGCACAAAACCAAGGGACCTTGAACACTTTGCAATCTATGAAACGCTTGCATTGTTAAAATTGACCTTTGGCAACAAAAAAGGTTTCTATAAAAGGTTGTTGCCACCCAGACATTGGCAGTGAACGGTACTGGAAGTCCATTAGGCCGAGAGTACCGTATTCGTTTGCTGAATAGTCTGTTCACAATATAGACCACCAATTTTGTACATTACTTCTCACCCGGTCACTGGCTACCTAAAACTGATAATAGCCTGGGCGGAAGCATACGAAATATGGGGAGCTGTAAGCGCTGCCGATTGGCTGTTCGGCGCGTGACGTAAGAAGATGGCGTCTGAGCGCTCAATCGAAGTCATGTTTCTTGCAGCGATCCATCGTTTGGAATTCCTTCCAGCAACATTCATTAATGAAATCGTTTAAAGAATAAGGCAACAATCAGAAGTAATTGAAAATGCTTGGATGATGTGGGTGCAAACATTTTTGAAAACAAAAAGAACGTACGCTGTGGCGAGTGTCGACTCGTGTCTCCGAAAATATATCTTTCAATTTGCAATTTATGATCACTTTTCCATATTAGGATAAATTCTCAAGTGATATTACAAAATTTTAAAGAAACATGAATTTAAGGAACTATATAATAGTCAAAGAATCTCTAACTGTAATACTGACAGATCTGGCATTCGGTAGTGAATTATTTTTCCTAACATTTAAAACATTCATTAAATAGAAAATGAATTCATAAAATTCGGTCATTTAAATATTCATATAAAATAGAAATAAAATATTAAAAATATTCAATTATTTATTGAAATAATAGTGAATTTACAAAATTACTAGCCGGGTACCGTCTCTTCGCTCCGGAACCCTTGCATACACAGCATAAAAAAAAAAATACATAGCATATTGTTGCTTTATTCTCCGATCTATCAACGATTTCATTAACGAATGTGGCTGACAGGAATTCCAAATGATGAATCGCTTCAGAAGGCATGATTTCTATTGACAGCTCAGACGCCATCTTCTTACGTCACGCGCCGAACAGCCAATCGGCAGCGCTTACAGCTTTCCATATTTCCTATCAATGTAAAGAATGGTTATATGCGTATTGGAAGTAAGATTTTTCTCTATACCTCCACGCCATGGGCAGTCCCAATGAGTGCTCATTGGGCTCCGATGTGTGGAGGGAGTTACACACGTACATTCTTGCATAGGGGTCGCTATTTTATATTAGAAGGAAAAATACTTACTTGGAACAATGTAGGCCCAATATCCAATACTGACCACAAAAGCCAAGGGGGTTATAAGGCTGGTCAACACCCAGGACACTCTGAACGATATGGGTACTTTGGAATCGGAAGGTTGACCGTGTAACCATCTGAAATGTCGCACCACTATGTAGAACTTCACTTGAAAAGCAATGGCCACCCAGCAGAAGGTCTGGTCACTCAAATAAACCAGCAATTTCAGACCTGAAGGACCAACGGTTATACACTCTTTGGCGAAATGAGTGATAACGGCAATGGTCATGTAAAAGCACACAACGAACCGATACAACACCCAGACGAGATTATGGATCTTCCACTAAAAAAACAAACAAAAAATTAGAATTAAAATTTCGTAATATTTTTTATAATACTTCAATCTTTCTAGACCATTCAGGGATAAATTCGTTAGTCCTTATAATTCCAAGCAAATCCCGACTTGAAAAACCTGTTTCGCAGTTCCGATCAGGAGCTTTGCAAAGGGGGGGAGGGGGAGGGGGAGAGGCCCTCCCCTAGAAAATTTTGAAATTTTATTTTAAAAAGACATTTTTTTAGGCTGTTTGATGTAAAAACTAATCTTTTTTACTGAAAATCCGATATTAAACCACAGCCTACTGTAATTTAATACGGATGCCTCTATGATTTCAAAACATATGTGTAATAATAGCCACATTCCAGACTTTAAAAAAGCTATTATTATCGACCATGAAAAAGATGATAAGAAAAGAAAGATTAAAGAGTCAATTTTTATTAATTTATCAACATCCTACAATACAAAATTATCAAACAACCATGTAAAAAAATATTGCTCAAATAGTATTTTTCAGAAAAAACTTCGACGTAGGATAGACAACCTAACAACAACAAAGAAGAAACAACAATCAACAATAGAAGACAACAGGTCACACCATGAACACGGACGATGTTGAACCCTCCAAAAACGAAGTAAGAAGAATCATCAAACATCCCCAAACAGGAATAGTTGACTACCCGGAATGAATCACAGCTGACAACGTCTGAAAGACTGCAACGCCATTCAAAACCAACTATATGATTGGACTAAAAATTGCATAAATTATAAAAATCATTATATAAATCATATTCTTTCCAATGTTACACCATCTTGCTGATGATGGAGGCCATGTGCCTTTGAAACGTCCAAGGACTTTTTTAAAATTTTATTCGTATTATATATATTTTATTATTTTTTATTAAGATTTTAAATACAAAATTTTTTAACTGAACATTTGTGTGGCTGTAAGTATTTCTTTATTTTTAATAGGTAGGTAGGTAGATCGACTTTCCACCAGGCATTGCTGTCGCAGTTTTCAATGCGAACCTTATACAGGATTTTGGATATTACCAGAAATCTACAGGGAAAAGAAAAAGGTCTAGCATTCAACTCTATGCATTCTTCGAGTTACAACACTGGTCCAGAACCTAACATATCGTAAGCGCGGGGTATGCCTATATTAGTACCAGAGCATATATAGAAGAGAGCCGAGAGGCCCTGGCACCATCCCTCCCCCTGTGAATCTCGAAATATATGAAGTAGTCCGTTCTTTTTTATTAGTTGTTTGAAGGGACCTTAGCATCCGCCCTCCCCCCTCCCTTCCCAGTCGAAATTTTGGAGATAATGCATTTTTTTTGGTAGTTATTGGGCTTCATAACTTGGCCCTCAGCGAAATGAAATTCCTACATAAGCTTCTCAGATATACTACAGTGTTCAGTGGTAATGGACAGGAATCATATTTGAGATAAAGAATGACTTTGAAATAAAAAATAGGAATTGAATACAGTTCGGTCCAAAAAAATATCCCAAGTAAGCATTTTGACTCATAGATTATGTTAAGTTCATTAATTAATTATTAACCTTTCTTGCTTCAGCACTTGAACTTTGATGCAAACGGCTGTAGATTAACATATTTATGAACTTTTGAAGTGGTTTTACAGATCATGGGAAAGAGAAAAGACGTTTCTCCAAGGAAGCAAGGGATGATTTTGGGACTCAAAGTTGAAGGAATCTCGAATAGGAAAGTTGCTAGGAAATTATCAATTGACCACAAAACTGTGGGAAATATATTGAAGAAACAAAGCTGAAACTGGAAAGTTAAGTTTGAGGTATAATTGTGGTCGGAAAAAAATCTCCAGTCCCAAATTGTGCAGGGCAAAGAAGATGATAACAAAGCAAGACAGAGAACTGAGTTCAATGCAGATTGCTTTTTAGATTTAGCAGGAGTTTGAGACTTTAATTTCCCATCAAACAGTACTAATACACCTTTCTGATCTGAATTTCAAGAAAAAAAAAAGCAAAGAAAGCCATCCTAACAAAAAAGCATGTTGAAGAAAGAAAAAGGTTCCTCTATCTGTATCAACATTGAACATCCGAGGACTGGAAGAGAGTGATTTTCTCGGATGAAAAGAAATTTAATGCGTAAAAAACTAACTAAATATTGTTGTACAGTAGACCAGTGTTAATTGAGAAAATTATTCACATATGGTACCATGAAATCGAACCTGGTACATGTGAAAAACTTGTAGAGTCAATGACACATCGAGTTCAAGTCCTTAAAAGGGCACAAGATGGACACACAAAATATTAAGGCAAGTTGATTTTGATGTAATATGTTCTGTACAACTTAATTTCACTTAAAAAAACAAAAGTTCAATAAACGAATGAAATATAGCCTCTTGTTGTTGTTGTTTTGGCATACATTGAGTAAAATTGTAGGTGGGGATATTTGTTTGGACCGAACTGTATTATAAATTATGCAGCTTACACAATACTTCTTCCATAGTAAGAGAACAGATTACAGATTTTATCTTTATATATTAAAAAAAAATAGTTAAGAATTGAAATTAATAGTAAATTATTAATCAAGCAAATAAGGCAAATAAAATATGTAATGTATACTTGGTTTGAGAATAATTAGAAGAATTCATTATTCTATGTAATGTTCCAAATAAACAAAAATAGTCTCAAGATAAAGCTTATGATATTATTCATGGATTTGTGAAGTCCTAAATGTTCCATTTGTATTTTTATCAATAAACGAATACCACTTGATTTCTCTTTGCTTTTAATTATATAATGCAATTTCGAATTCGTTTTCCACCATGTTAGAAAATTTTTCAACAATAGCTGAATAGGATCTAAACGCACTTTCCAATGTTTACAGAGGGCGCTACCCGTATCCGGAGTCGTCGGCGAATTCTGTCCATAGAAACCTATGTTAAAAACATCAACTTCTCAGTTCAATTTTACCTTTATTTCTTAAATATCATCAGTAAATGAATTATATAATTTTATTCATTCTATAAACATTCTATCTACTTAAACGATTTTTTTTTCTTTTCAGCAAAGCAATAGTTTATCAACATAAAAAATAATTTATTTTTAGGTAAGGTCCTGCTTTATATATAACGCCAGTTAGATGTAAGCAATAATTCACAAAAAACAATAAAATCTAAATAATAATGTTGTTGTTTTTTTTTAATTATAATTTATTATTATAAATCTGCAGTCTTATTTATCTAGCTAATCAATATTTTTATTAATAGTTTAGCAATTGCACCAGCATTTTTAAAACTTTGTATTCAAAAATAAAAGAAAAATTATTATTATTATTATTATTATGAAGAGTTGGAACACAAAACACGGTTATAGGCTTACCACAGGCACTGTGACACCATATAAAATCACACACTTAGTCTACATGGATGACATTAAACTCTATGCCACAAGCAATGCACAACTTACTTCTCCAACACTCACCACCCCTGACACCCACACTCACCACCCCTGACACCCACACTCAGCAGCTGCGTGAATCGTGTGCTAGATCGGTGTATTTACTGATCTTGTCTGTGTGAGTTTTCTGCATGTTCTTGCTGATAGGCACTGCAATATCAATCAGATAGATCTGTTTGTTGACGTTATCAACAAGTGTGATGTCAGGTCTGTTGTGATGTAAAGTTTTGTCTGTGTGAATGGGACGGTCCCAGTACAGCTTATATGAGGGTGACTCTAAGACGCTTTGTGATGTGTACTTGTAGTATGGGACCGTGTTCTTAATAAGTGAGTGTTTGTGTGCTAGTTGTTGATGAATGATCGTCGCTACCTGATTGTGTCGGTGGAGGTAGTCTGTTTGGGAGAGAAGGGGACAGCCTGATATTATGTGGTTGATCGTCTCATGCGTAGTGTGGCATTTCCTGCATCTGTCATCATGTGTGTTTGCGTCGTGTAGAATGTGTTTCTTGTAGTTGCATGTGGGGATGACTTGGTCCTGTATCGCGATCATGAACCTTTCGGTCTCCCTAAACAGCTCGCCACTCGTCAGCCATCTGTTCGACGCTTCCATATCGACATGAGGCTGGCTGAGTTCGAGGCGATGTCTGCCATGGAGTTCCTTACGAGCCCATGATTCACGCAGCTGCTGTGTGTGGGTGTCGGCGAGTGTTGGAGAAAGGTTTGCGAGGTCCAGCGGTGTGAGATGGTGTGTCAGCCTTGACAATGGCTGAGTGGAGTGAGGAGTGTTGTGCTCTTTGGTAGAAGTGTTCCCTAAGTGTGTGTACTTGTTTTTCGTGTAGGGTGATGAGATTGATGAGTCCTCGGCCTCCCTCCTTGCGGGGAAGAGTCATTCTTTCCGTAGCGGACTTGGGGTGGTGCATGTTGTGTTTCGTGAATGTAGTGTGTGTAGTGCTTCGAGTTCAGTGTTTGTCCATGGAATTATGCCGAACGAATATATTAGTGTCGGGACGGCAAAAGTGTTGATGGCTTTAATTTTATTTCTGGCATTGAGGATGTTGTGAACGCGAGCACGGTATGTGTTCTTGAGTGCATTTTTGATGTTTGTGTTGTCAATGACGCGCGCTTGCTTGAAGCCCAGGTACCTGTAGGTCTCTCCCTCTTCCATGGATTGGATGGCCAACCCATGGTCCAGTTCAAAACCCTCCAAATTCGAAGTCTTTCCGCGTGTTATATGTAGCTTGCGGCATTTGTCGATTCCAAATTCCATCCCGACATCTTTGCTGAACTGTGTTGTGACTTGTAGTAAGTTAATAAGTTGTGCGTAAGCCAGGAATGGGGGACTGAGTCAAATGCCTTCTTATAGTCGATGTACGCGATGTATAAGTTCCTATTCTTCGCGCGCGCCTGTCGCAGGATTACAGAGTCAATATGGAGATGCTCCTTATAATCATGGGAATTGTTATCATTATTATGTAAGTTAACTTCGTTCTGCCTTTGATAAAATTTTTTAATTATTTTATTAATAATAATAATAATAAAATAATTAAATAATTTTATCAAAGGCAGAACGAAGTTAGCTTGCATAATTGTAATAACAAATAGAAAGTTTGTAAAAACTTTTTTTTTTTTAAATCTTAAAAAATTAACTGATATATAACTGAATATTATCAGGTAATGAAAAAAAAAATTGACATTGAAAATTTCTGTTTCTATTTCTAAATTACGAAAAAAAGGAGACTCTTCAATGATAAAAATAAATAAATAAAATGAAAATGAGAGGAATGTACTTTTATATTAAGGCACTTTTACATTGGAAACTGAAATATAACTTATGACGCTTCTCGTTATTTGAAATTAAAATAACTCCTTACGGCGGGTAATATAATTCTTTCCATGGACAAAAGTATCTAACTTTATGTTACGAGATATTTTGTTATTTGAATGAGATTGCGGCAATGATGACACTTTAGCAAATAATATTTTTTATTATTTTTCAATAAAATAGTAATATTTATTTATTTATTTATTTTCATATGCGAATTAGTTAGTCAGACAAGCCATAACTTCAGCTGCTTTATAACTGAATTATTCTTAAGAAAATTAGTATGAAACTTTTTAATTATATAACTCCTAAAATACCCTAATAATGATTCTGGGATGTCGTCATAAATATTTTACAGTGTATTTCTCACCCTTAAATTTTTTAAGCAAATTTTTATAGTTTTAAAGACTTAACTAGGAACAAACAGTTCTCGGACCCCATTGAACGAAAAATACTGATTTTGTATCAAAAACCTTATATTTTTATTATAATTATCAGATTGTTAATCTGATTCTCATTAGACGATATTTCAATTCTTTAAAATCTTTCGTTTTGTTATAAATTGAAACAACATCAAATTCAAAAAATAATTTGTGTTGACAAAAAGATCTGTGTATAATCTAGAAAAATCCCAAATGCTTCGTTTTAAATACACTTTTTGTATTATAACTATATATCTTTTATTCCATATACTGTATAATCAACAATTCATGTCCTAAATTTCATCCATGCAAATTCTATATTTACTCTATTATTTAAAAAGATGTAAATATGAATTGTTTCATTTCTAAAATAAGCCATGCGAAATTCTCCGTGAAACTAATTGCTAACTAACAGAAAGAACTGAAATTTTGGGAATAGTTCGCATGAAGTCCGCAGGATAGAGCCAAAGACTTCAGAATAGACGAGGAGCATAATGCAGCTTGGAGATACTTGCTAGTAGAGACGGGAAAATCGTTAAAACAAAATAATACAAGTTTATGTGTACATTATGCACAAAAACGATATATTAAAATGAATCAATAAGACGTTATTCATGATACATTTTTAAATAATCTTGAAATGTGCATTCGAAAGAAAAATTTGATAACTTCCAAAAATCCCAGGGCAGATGTTTTGATGTTCGACGTCATATCAGCTGGGCTAGCTCAAAAAATCTAACCATGATGTTATAAATGTTGTTCACCCTTTTCTCAAATAATTCACATTCTTAAATTCCTTCACTTCAGTATCTCGAAATTTTATTTCGATATCTGAAACAGTAAGAATTTGAGGATTTAACTATTTTTTTCTTTTTTTTTTTTTGTCTTAGAAAAATAGAAAAGTTATACAGTTTGGAAAACAACAATAGATGAGACCAAACAATTCACAAGTGACATCCTGGAACAGCTGCTTCACGCTCGTTGGCGATCACTTGTGAATAATTTGGTCTCATCCATTGTTTTTTTTTTTAACATTTGAAATGCGCAGTTTAAAGTCTTATGCTTTAAAAAAATTCATTAAGGCCGCTCGTCGTAGCACATGGATTTTCTCACTGTTGTTTTCATTGGTGAGTTTTTCATTGTGTATTTTCTCTTTCAGGTACCACTGCGCTTCCTATGTATTATACAGTTTAGATTCAGCAGGAAGTTTAATTTAACCGGAAGTTCCTAAAAGAATTTAAAGCGTACTTTCCTGATAATGTTAATCTGCAACTTTTTTTGATCATTTTTCCTTTTTTTTTAAAAAAAAAAAATAAAGTTGTGGAAACGTTATAAAAGAAAAACCAATTATAATTACTGAAAATATAAAAAGTATTAATTTAAATTTTCTGAAAAAATGATTAAATCCTCATTTTTAATTCCTTCAATTGTTTGAAGTCGAATAATTTTCATCCTAATAAACCATGCGCATATAAATGGATTACCTAAAGGATTAACAGCCATTGTTTAAGACATCATAGAAATGCAGTGTTGAAATTCCGATGCTTTTCAACGTCGCCTTCTCGCGCTAATTTCAACTATAAAAGTTAGATCATCTGTAGTTTTTAAATATGCATTCCAATTTTCAAGAAGTTCATCAAAATTATTATTCAAAATTCATTAGGGTTACACTACTGATTTGAAGAACTTCGCATTAATTATGGACTGCTTTCTATATGAAGACAGGAGAAACACATTCCACGACAGATCTCAATGGACCACTTGAGGTTTACGCCCTTACCGACGTCACATATGACGTGTAAGCATATGCTGCGAGATCTTGTGGGATAAACAAACAGAAAGCCCATAGGGCGAGTATGTAACTTACTGTGAATTACTCAAAAAATCGTCGATTTTTGAGATTTCAAGACGGAATGATTTAGTACTGTGCAGTTCCTTCTTGTAATAATTCTGAAAAAACGCTTGGAATATCCTTCTTTAATGTAATATTTCCTCTATATCCACACGGGTTAAAACGAAGCACATGGCTTTGTTTATCCCACAAGCCAAGCAGTAGCCTGGTGGGATATTTTGGAACTACGAAGCCCCGCCTATTCTCAAGTGGTCCATTAAATTATATCTTTCGTTGATAATATATTGCTGTCGTCTTCTTTAATAGGCTATAATCAACTCTATATCCGATATGAACATTTAGGAAGGCTTACAATCGTTTCATCCAAATCAAATCTTTTAGTTCACCCTTTTTATCCAGAAGCGTAACTAGAGAATTTTTCTGGGGGTGCCAGGCCCTTTAGGTTTGGGGAAAAAAAGCGCAGAAATTTAAAATATAAACTTATATCTTCGAATAATTGCATTCTTATTGTTGCAAATAATAACCTTGGCTCCCCCCTAGTTACGCCTATGTCTATATCTACACGGGTTAAAACGAAGCACATGGCTCTGCTTATCCCACAAGCCAAGCAGTAGCCTGGTGGGATATTTTGGAACTACGAAGCCCCGCCTATCCTCAAAGAGGTTCATTCCTTACTGAAGTTGTGATCCGATTAGTTTTAATCGTACCAAAGTATGCGCAGATAAAAATGGATTACTAAAACTGATCCATACAAGCCCATCATGTCGGTTCTAATGATTTTGTCGCCCCCAAGTGGCAATTTCTCGTACTTTGAAACAATTTTAGATATGAAAGTTAGATCTTGTCCGTAAACAAGCAAACCAAGTTTCAACAAGATCCATTTCAGCATTTAGAAAGTTTTAAAAGGCTCCCGTTAATAACAAGCAAATACACTCGCATACAGACTAAGTGATTTATTAGCCTCACATTCCTAAAACTAGGCTAGGAAATAAAACGATTACATTATATAGACTTTACTTACTTGACTTTTAATAAGTAATGTTGGATCATCAATACAAAGACAAAAGTAATAGCGATGAAAGCAACTTCGGGTACCATGGTTTTCCTCACTTGTATGTACTTCCTCGAGGGCTGGCTCAGAAATAAAAAAAAAAACAATTCTAAAGACTTCAATTACAATAAATTGATCATTACTGTTTTTACATTAAAATTAAAATGCTGCATTTTGTTCAGTATTCTTTTAAAATTGTAATTGAATTAAAATACAGAGTGATGTGTGTCTCATTCCCTCCCATTCAGGCACAGCCTTGTGGTCAAGGCGACGACCTGCTATGAGACTGACATGTCTGAACCTGTTTTGAATCGCGATGTGGGGCTTGGATGTTTCTTCCTTCTTCAGGGTTTGTTTCTCTTCATAGGAGGCAACATCTGACTGTCACCTTACAGAGTTCTGGATAGTTATCCAAACGACAATAGCAGTAACTATCCAATCATGGAGTGTAGCTTTATGACTAATGATCCGAGAAATGGATTTGGGGATAAGTTAAAACAACAACAAATGATTACCCGGCGTAGTACATTGAGAGACATTTACAAAGATCAGTGATAAAGTGTTATAATAATTTGAATATGAATCAGGTGAAATCAGGACTGTGAAATTTGTATTTATTCTGTGAAATATCATTCTGATATTGTCCCGGCTTTAAATAAAATATGCAGGAATCACGGGATTGAAATCACATCACCAGCCACGAATACAATAGGTAATATCTTAAAGCGGAAAGATGATTACACACAGCAGGAGCAGAGAGGTGTAGTATACGCCCTTAAATGTATAAGTGAGGCATGCCAATATGTCGGAGAAACCCGACGGAGGATCGGGTACTGGAGCATAAACGAGCAATTACTAACAGAAACATTGAATATTTCACATATATGCATAGACATACAATCGATGTGGACAATATCACGATACTGGCCAGGTGTAAGCATCATAAAGAAAGAAAGTGTATTGAGTTCGGATATATTTTAAATTTGAATCATGTGTATAATGTGAAGTTATCAGTATCTGAAGTGCGGGAATACTATCTAAGAGAAGAAAGGAAGAAGAGGGGAAAAAAATAGCATAATTAACAAATAGAAGTGCAATAAAATAAAAAATAAAATCAACAATTATGATATGAAACATGGAAAGAATTGATTTGTTTTTATTGATTTATTAACGTAAGTTCCTTTCCTTTAATTTCATTTCAGGGCTCAATATGGAAGAAAGCCGAATCCTTGGTTGTTGTTTTCGTGAGGCAAAACACGTGCATTTGTTATGATGGATGGTTCCAAGAAAAATCGCCAGATGGAGATGGTAGCAGCCGCATGGATGTCATATCACATTACCTTCAAAGAAGTGATGACCGAAGGAGTTGCTGCTATCAATATATAACCAGACATAGTAGATTTGTGTATTATTGCTGAAGAAATCCCCTCGAGGGCAAGAAACTAGTCCGTTATAATATTTTAATTTGTATAAAAGTTCTTTTAAGAAATATTCATGTGCATTGACTTTAATATTGACTCTAATACTAACAACAGTCTGTCGCCATTCTTTTAAAATATGAACACGATTGTTTTATTCTCCACCCCGTTTGTTAAATCACTACGCGATGTTTAACTGAGCCAATCCTCCATACAATGTAATACTGGTACAAGCTCAGCCATCCATCGCAGATGAATATGCAGCATGGGATGTTCATTTTGAGGAAGTGAAGACAAAAATGAATGTCCTCTATCTTACAGTCAGTTTCAGAAAAAGATCGGGAGTAACATCAGGCGGAAGCATTTCCATTCTGTGGTGGCGAGATAGTTTAAGCATTCGTCTTTCATGCTAAAGGATCGCTGGATCGATTCTCCTCCATGCCTTTTTCTTCTTCTTCTTTCTCCTTCTCCAGTTTTTAGGGTTTTTTATTTTAATTAATCCTGTTTAAATTACATAAATTTTAATTTTATTCTCGTCAGTCAAATCACAAGATCACGCAAAGACTGATCCTCACGATTAACTTTAACATACATTTGAGGAGACTCGTGGAAGCTAGTGGAGGCAGCCATGATGTCAAGCAGTTCGACAACTTAATAACCAACAGCATGATTAATTTTTACTATTTGAAAATTTCCACAAAAAATAATTTTAAACACTTTATTACATATCAGTACAAACTTAAAGTTATTTCACTTCATACAAATCCTTTTGCTTTAAGTAATTACACAAAGATGGAACTATGTTTC
>JAFIDM010000007.1:247479-274668 GCA_023159025.1 Thereuonema tuberculata
CAAATCCTTTTGCTTTAAGTAATTACACAAAGATGGAACTATGTTTCGGAATATCGGATATTGTGTAACGTCATTGAGTGACGTCATTGGTCACTCCCGATCTTTTTCTGAAACTGGTTGTAAGTTAGGACATAAATAAGCTACGTACCAAATTTCATAGATATCCATCCAACCGTTTTAATGTGATCCGCGTGCAAACAGAGAACAAAAATGTTCAAGTGAATAATAAGTCAATAATATAAAATGAAATAAAAAAATATGTAAATACGGTAGCCCAGTAGTTTAAGCGCAGGTCTGCGGACTGGAAAAGCCGGGCTCAATTTCCGGAGCAGTCGATGATTTTTTTTCACGGTTGTTACCCCCAGACGAGCCCTAGGGTTCAGTCATCCCTTTGTCAAATTTAAGAGTTCTTGCAGAAACTTTAAACTTCATCATAAATTAAAAATAGCTAAATGCTAAATGCTATGTAAAATATGCATGAATTTGCCTGAGACTTCTTATGGACTCCTTTGTCGAATGGGTTCCGGTTTCTCCGCCTCTCCCGATAAAGAACCAGAAAAGGCTCAAACCTATGGGAGAGCCACCGGCCAAACATTTTAAAGAATTTAATCAGCACGTATTCTTTTTTATTATGCTTAAGTGAAGCCGTGTTCCTTTGTGTTTTGTATTTTATTTCTTTTCTCCTACGAGATGTAGGGAAGCTTTCTGTTTTTGCCTCTCGGCTTAACAGGAATTTGTTTATTGCCTTTTTGCCTTTGGGGGGTCACTGCCAGCTTGGCCGGTGGCTCTCCCATAGGTTTTCGCCTTTTCTGGTTCTTTATCGGGAGAGGCGGGGCAGGTCTGAAAAGCTAGATGAATAGCGAAACAGTTGTTACCTGTTCCTCCCCGGTAAATGAATCAGAAAAAGGCAATTTGTTTGTTGTTTAGTCTGTGCTGGGCTCTTGATACATTTTATAGTATTGGTCGTTCTAAGAAAAAAAAATTTCGGTTTCCGTGATAGAGCTCTTGGAATGTACAGTACTTTGAATTTGGCGCGGAATTACCTTCTTTCCGTCGTGCCGTAATACACCATTGTCTTAAGCACGTGAGTCGGTGTGAAGCGTTTTTGGGGTGAAGAGTGAAGTGTACAAAAGAAGAATGGATACAGGTGAGGAAGTGTTCAATCGCATAATGGTTATTAGTGTCAGCATAATGGTACGTCATGATGCACTCAGAATAGTCACACTAGTTGCAAAGTGCATTGATGTTGACGGTAGTTTTTATTAAGTTTTATAAAGTTTATTTTCATAGTTTGAATGTGTGGTGGCCTCAATTTCCTTCGCATAGTTTATTATATACTATAATAAATTTGTTACTTGACCAATAAATATCAGAAACAGTACGTACTATCTATTTCTTATCAATAATTTCGTAAGGGGCCATTCAAGTATTACGTAAGCACATTTTCAGTCATTTTAGACCCCTCACTCCCTTGTAAGCAAAAATAAGCAGATCCCTTTGTGCTTAGATAAGATGTTCCAAATCCTTAACAGTAATACCACTGAACAATAAATTAAAACTGTCAAAATTATATCAAAATGTAAACGCGTGTATGTTTGTCTCTCTTACGTAAGCAATGCTCTCATCTCCCTCTCCCCCTTGTCAGCAAAAAATAAGCAAACCTTGAACCTCAACCCACCCACCCTTAAATGCGTATTACTTGAACGGACTAATTATAGGGGAGACCGAGGCTAGTTGCCATAGATTTTGGTTTTTGATTTTTCTATTTTTTTTTTTTTTTTGCAATACCTAGGGGGATTCTGGTGAATGCGGCGGATAGCTTATCTTTTCGACTATAAAATTATGTAGGACCCATTAATTAAATTCGTGTTTAGGTAACCCCAAAAACACTTTTCCTAAAATCTTGCAACTATGCCAAATAACCCCGGGTGCGGGGCCAGTTGGCATACCCCTAGGGGCGAGTTGGCATAACGTGCTGTGGATAGGGGTACTTGAGCAGAACACAGCAATTTTCGAGAAAAACTTTTAATTTTATCAAAAATTTTATTTTAATAATACAGTGAAACTTGGATAATTCGAAGCTGAAGGGACCAGAGAAAAAGTTCGAATTATCCAAAAATTCGAATTACATATATTCTCTCAAACAGAATAGATAAATAAAAAAGATTAACTCCACGATCAGAGATTTAACACAAAACTTTATCTAAGAATACTGCTACATTTTTTTTCATTAAATCAAACATTTTTTACCAGCTTAATTATTCATCACTTTCAAAAAAAAAAGCAGATATTTTTAATTGCTTCATTGAATGCAATCTTTGTGTCCTAGCATATGATTCCAACCTCTGGGTTGCCAGGTCCTCTCGTTCTTTTTCTATTTTTTCCATTGCCAATTTTGCTGCTCAAAATTTTATCTTTGTTCTTCAAATATGTCGATAATGTGTTGGATGAAATTCCAAATTCCTTGGCGATTTCCGATTTCTTTTTAAGACCTTTTTCCCCTTCCTTAATCACCGCTACCTTTTCAGCTAATGTTAATGACTTATAAGGAGCTCTAGCTTTTGACAATAGCATAGAGACAATACTTAAAGCACAAGTACAAAAACTAAAAATGTATAAAACCGCATTCAATCATTCACAGGAAGCACACGTGACTCTCAGACCGAAGGGGTGTGGGAGGGTGGAGGGTAACAGAGGGTGGACAGAAAAATCCTCGGAAATCCCCACACAGTGACATTCCAACCCTCGCTTTTGTTTTCCTTAGAAAGACCGTTAAAATAAATAATGTATCTTCAGAAAAGTCTCAGGAACAATTTTTACCATAATATTTTAAGGACAATCGTACGAAAAATTCGAATTATCCAAAATAAAATTCTAATTATCCACGATTTTTTAACATTATTTTAATACAGAGTTCTAGAAACCGAGTAATTATCCAGAATTTCGAATTAAACAAGTTCGAATTATCCAAGTTTCACTGTACTTAAACAAACAAAAAAACCAACTGTATGACAAATTAAATTAAATATATGAACAAACAATGAATTCTTAGCTACCTATATTTTAAATCCACAACATACTCACATAAATAAATGCTATCAAACATACATTTATTCAAAGTAATTTTCGAAGAGATATAACACGTCTCTTCTTCTTCAGCTTAAAATTGTAACGAAATAAAATTTTTTATTTTATGTTGTGGATTTATAATAATAGTTCTAGAAGAGAAGAAATTAGGAAGAAATATGGAATTAGCTACCTATAGTTATTGTTTGATATCAAACACAAATGTAGGAGTTATTTGAACAGATGGGTTCAATTTTCGCTGAAAATTTAGTCATACCAAATTTAGTCTTCCTCGTCTGGCCATCTCCAGTTTTTCCCCTTTTTTACCATTTGTCATAGCTATGCCAACTGACCCCTACCTAACTATGCCAACTAGCCCCACAGGGATTTCCAAGACAAAATGGATACCACACAATCCCAAACATCAGAAACATAAGATTATGATACATGCATGCAACCACAGTTATCCACTCTTTCGAGAACCGCCATCAGTAGTACCTTAATTCGATCTACATGTTCACCAGAACAAAATAAATTTTCGATGAAAAAATTTACTCACCAGTTAGAAAAACGATGAAACAGGGGTCACTTCCTTCGTGACGCTTCCAAGCAAACTAAAGTCACAGTGGATGGTGCACCTTTACATACACTTCCCACTACCAAGATGTCAGCGCTCTAGTACACGGTGGCAGGAAATAGAAGCTGTGTGCCAACTAGCCCCTTATGCCAACTGACCCCGGTCTCCCCTACATTCAAATAACATATTCTTCGAAACCATCCGGAGTAGAATTCAT
Organism: Thereuonema tuberculata; assembly: GCA_023159025.1. Lineage (NCBI taxonomy): Eukaryota > Metazoa > Arthropoda > Chilopoda > Scutigeromorpha > Scutigeridae > Thereuonema > Thereuonema tuberculata. Next base: position 251,340 of record JAFIDM010000007.1, read on the forward strand.
GTACCTATAAACTTTTTTCCTAGAATAAGTGATATGATCTCCCCGAATATTAACCTTTCCTCCTGGTATACTCTTTATATTTTCTTAAATATCCCTATATATTTGTAAACCTAATGAATACTAATTAAGATAAGTCTATTTAGCTGAGAGAACTCAATAGACGAAACCCAACCTCACTTCATAGGAACATTTCCCAGAACATAGGGAACAGATATTAAAAATAAAAAGAAAAGTAAATTTTCTTTTTTTTTTCCAAAAAAAAAAAATTACCATTAAGTAAAAATATGGCCATGCAAATAAGAAAAACGTAGTTGTGTGAATCACGGATGGACAATTAACACGTAAATATTTTTACAACGTCAACCTAAACATTAATGTAGCAAATCTCACATTTCCCCTGGTGATGATTTTATGAACTAATTTTTCATATTTCTCCTGTCTCTTTTCAAACATAGTCACTACATCTTTACATTTTCTCTACAGATAATTCAGTATCCTAAATGCTAATTTTTTTAAGAATTGTTTCTGAGGAAATGTTCTTCGCCTCAAATTGTCAACTGCCCTTCAGTTGAATTCTAAGACATTAAAATTTAATTTATATTTTTTAATACTTATGTAATAAACAGTCCTTTCATTTGTCCATTAGTACATCAAAACTGAATTGTTGAATTACGAATAGCTGGAACTGATGAAAGACAGATAACGAAGGAACTTTGAGCACCTATTGTGAACCTGTAAGTGTACACCTTACTGTCATATTGTAAATATAAGGCTAATAAACATATTAGCTACCTTACATGTTGTCTTTTATTTCTGAACCTTAGTGTATCTTCCAGCACATTCAAGTGGCGTTTGTGGACATACGTTCCACTACGAATAGGGTTTGTTTTTGAATTCCTGACATATCATTTAAGTTTCAAAAATACAGGGTTTTGAATCGCCCTATACATTTATATAAAACCGGTATATTTATATATACACAGTAAAATCACTGCTCACATCTATTTAAGTAATTTTTTAATTTTTTTTTAATTATTTTTTTTTCTTTAAGAATTATTGCCATTAAAAAAAAACCTCGATACCAAGCAAATTTTAGTTGTTATTTCCTTTACTTGAACAATACAACTTAAAATACAATTAACTTAAATCTTGAATTCAAACATTTATTTTGCTTATTCCTAAGTAGATAAATTCAAAATTTAAATATTATATCTATGATTGTACCGTAACTCGTAAATAAACATTGACTTTTTTCCCCCTTACATATTTACTACAAATATCAAAATAGAGCATCGACAAATGTCAATTTCTATTACAATTTGGCTAGGATGAGCCCTTTCGAAAATAAAAGCAGTCAAAATAAACGAATACGGTACCTAAATCATCTAAAACCAATTGTATCCGAAGATATAGGGTGTTTCTTACCTCTGGTACGATATCCGGTTCCGGTATGATATCCGGTTCTGGTAAGATATTCGGTGTTGGGAAAAATATCCTTTCTAATGTGGACTCCGTAATTTTGATTCAAAAACAACGACTGGCTTTAAGCCGAGTCGTTTCTTCAATTTCTCATTCGATTAGCACGAAAATTATGTCCAAAATTTCATTCCAAAGATCTCGAATTTTCGAAATCACGAATTACTATTGAATTGGTGATGCAACTTTCCCCCAAAAAATAAATCAGATTCAATCATTTTTAGCCCTTTTCATCGTGAGGTCACGATTTCATTTGATGAATAAATTTCATGGGAGCAGATAACAATGACGATATGGTCACACTGTAATCATACGAAGAACGTGTTGTATTATTGCACCAATAGTTATTAATACTAACATTCAATAAGGTAATGTTTTTTATTATTTAGTTGCTGATACCAAATCGCACAATCGTCGCAAAACATTGGAGTCAAATAGATATTTTATTGCAACATCAACATTGTCAAATATTTGAATTTCTCAACAAATCAGTTTTTATATTCATTCTAACGAATAGAAATTGGCAAAACTCTTTATTTATTTTTATAGAATTTTATATATAAAATAAATAAATACAAAACTTATTTCATATTAAATATACTTAATTAAAAATAAAATATACAAATTTAATTTGTTTAAATTTATAAGCCGTAGATATGAATTATACAGGTTGTTTCGGAAATGGTAGACAAAGCGAAGATATAAGGGTTCCAAAGGTCATTTTGGGTCGAAAATGTTCTTGTACGGGCCGTAGTTTTAGAGTTAGGAAATGAATGCTTTGGGAATGGTCCCTAATCAATGAAAGCTCAGTTCACATTACGAAGTGTAAGTAAATAAGATAAAGGTTTATTACAAAAAGCAATCCGGATGACAAAAGTCACGACTGAAAACAGGTATGATAATTAAAGAAAATGCTGAAATTGGCCAGAATTGAAGTTTCTTTGATTAGGGACCATTCCCAAACCATTCGTTTCCTAACACTAAAACTACGGCCCATACAACAAAATGTCATAGAGCATTTTCGACTCAAAATGACCTTTGGAATCCGTATTTCTTCTCTTCGTCTACCATTTTCGAAACACCCTGTATATATGCATATAAAAAGACACAGACTTGATAGCTTATTACGTATCACATAGATATGAGAGAGAGAGAATAGCAAAGCATTTATTTGTTCATGGACTCTGGCCCTAATTACAGTTTTTGAAAGCTTTATTGATTTTATCCTAATGATGAATGCCATTTTTTTCTTTTGAACCCTCCCCTTTTTCTATCGACATTTGTGGCTGACCCGTGCATTGTTTCACCTCTCTCAGGCTAATTATATATATACAGTAAAACCTCGTTAAGTCGTCACCCGGTTAAGTCGTCACTCCGTTTAAGTCGTCGTTTTCCTTTGGTCCCGACAAAGTCTCACAGACAATAATGTAAAATAACCCTCTTTTACTCGTCACCAAATTTAATTCTACTCCGAATAACTCGTCACCCTCAAAAATGGCGAAAAGCATCTTTATTCTCAATTTTGCCTGCTATCTTTTCAGCCCCGCCCCTTCACTCTAAGAAAGCTAGCCGTTACGGGGAATTTTCACGTGGGAAATTCGCTTGGGAAATTACACACTTCTCTCTGCGACTCTTGTCAAGTGTAAACGTTTTTCTTGACCGCTACTGAGTGTGATTTCATTTCATAGCGAGTAAGCTCTGCTATAAGGGCTATTTTTTATCTTACAATTTCGTGGTTTGATTACATTTGTAACATGTCAGGGAAACGAAAACTTACCCCGTTATCTTTTGAAAGAAAAAAAAGACTTAATTGCACTTTTTGAAAAATCAAATGTTTCGAAAACAGCTTTTGACAAAGAACATCATATTCCCAGAACTATATTAAACGATATTCTTTCATTGAAACAAGTAATTGAAGAAGCTGACTGCAAAGACAAAAGAAAGAGAATGAGGAAACCGAAGTTTGACGAGATCGAGGAGGTTTTAGTTCGATGGCTAAAATATGCCAGATCAAAAAATGTGCCGATTTCAGCCGTGATTCTCGAAGAAAAAGCTATGGAAATTGCTAAGGAGTTGAACATGGAAGATTTCGGCGGCAGCATTGGTTGGCTGGAACGTTTCAAAGACAGACATTACCTTTCTTTTAAAACGATTCGCGGAGAAGCAGCAGCTGTTGATGGTGATTCTATAGAACAGCGGTCGGCAACCCGCGGCCCATGAAGCGTTTTGGTGCGGCCCGCGGGGCTAGTTGGAAGATTTTTTTTTTTTTTTTTTTTTTTGTTAAATTAAGATTTTCCGTTTTTTTTTGGTTGTTAAATTTAGATTTTCCGTTTTTGTTTTTTTTTTTTTTTGGTTGTTAATTTAAGATTTTCCGTTTTTTTTTTTTCTTTGGTTGTTAAAATAAGATTTTCCTTTTTGGCCCAAGTGCGGCCCGCAGTAATCCCCACACAACATATTTGGCCCTTTTACAACAAAAGGTTGCCGACCACTAATATAGAAGACTGGAAGAACAATGTTCTCAAGGACATTTTATCTAGGTTTGATGCATCAAATACAAAATTTTAATCTGGATGAAACAGGCTTATTTTACCGCGTTTTGCCTGATAAAACTCTATCATTTAAGGGTGAAAAGTGCACTTCTGGAAAAGCAAGCAAACAACGCCTGACACTTCTGCTTGGATTTAATATGAGTGGAAATGAGAAACTTAAACCACTTGTGATAGGCAAAAGCAAAAAGCCACGCTGCTTTAGATACCTGCCAGTTGAATATGGAGCAAATTCAAATGCATGGATGACTACAACGATTTGGGAACGACATATTCGTAAACTGGGATTCTCAGTTTTCGCGTCAGAAAAGAAAAGTTGCCATCATTGTCGATAACTCTAACGCTCACAATCAACCCGAAAATTTAAAAGCGATCGAAATTGTTTTTCTTCCTCCAAATGTAACTGCACTTCTTCAGCCTTTAGATCAAGGGATAATTCTTGACTTTAAACAAAAGTACAAAAAAATGCTTGTAAAGGACATGATAAAAGCATTGGATAGGAACGAAAAGCTAGAAGTTTAGGTTTTAGATGCGAATAACTATGTGCACAAAAGTTGGAGTTCCATTTCATTACAAAGTGTTTCGAATTGTTTCCGACATGCAGGGTTCATAACAAACGCAGTATGAGAAGAAATCCTCAGCGAAGACATCATGGACCCGGAACCATTAGAGACTTTGCTGCAAATTGCAAATGAAAAAGGGTGCAGCGTCAAAGACGCTAATGCGTTTATCAATATTGATAACGACATCGCAATCTGCTCACAAGCGACTGTACAAGCTTTGACATCTGAATTTTCGGAAGAAAATCAAAACAGTTCAAGTGAAGATAGCGACGTCGAGAATATAGATCAAACCCCACTCAACAAGACAGAAACAATCGAAGCATTGGAGAAAGTTCGACATTACTTAACATCCATTCAAGGTACAAAGTTCGACATTACTTAACATCCATTCAAGGTACAACAGACGAAGAATTTGAAGCCTTAAGTATATTAGAAAAGAAAGTTATTTCCAGTAATCAGCACCTTCATCAATCAACACTGTTGGATTTTTTTAATGCCAGTAAGGAAAATAAAATAAAATAAGTATAAAAAGTGTTTTTTTTTTTATTATTTTCCACTCATTCATTTGCATGTATTGATTTCTGAAAATCTTGTTTTTCTCACCGAATCCAACAGCAATTCATGAAAATATTGTATTTCAGTGTTTTTTTGTTGTTGTTGTTTTTTTTTTTCAAAAATGTCCACTCCGCTTAAGTCGTCACTCCGCTTAAGTCGTCAAAAATGTTTGGTCCCTTGAGTGACGACTTAACGAGGTTTTACTGTATAATCAAAATTTTATTATTTGGCTATATTAAATTTGTAGTATCAGGTCTGTAATAATTACTCTCTTATAGACATAAAAGCGCCGTTCCGGCATGGCCTAGTGATTCAGGCGGCGGTCTCCCCTGAGGCAGATGCGTCGGAACCTAGGTTCGAATCACAGTAGCGACATGGCTGTTTCATTTTCTTTCCTGTGTTTGTCAGCCTCTTCTTCACTTTCTCTTCGGGTCAGACGCCTTTCCTTAATTGCTTCCTGAGGAAGGCAAATGGAAACCACCTCGGTATCTTTTTCCCCAAGGCATTTTATGGGAACTTGCATTCCATTGAATGCGTACCTCCGTGCTAAGAGATCGCTCATACAAAATAATTAAATTTTAAAAACAAACTTTTAAAAACCATGCCTTTATCTAGAAACGGCGCACGGAAGGACGTGTTGCCGTGGCGGAATATATTAATGTAAAATTTACCTATATAAAAAGAAAAGTCCTGACTCACTCACTCACTGACTCATCAACCAAACCCTTGGACCTAGAAAGCTGAAATGTTGCACAGAGGTTCCCTTTATGATGAAGACAAGGAATAAGGCCGGATTTTTCGGATTTTCCCACGGGATAGGGAATAAAGAGGATTTATATTTTCGCTTTAAAGTTGCCTTATCAATATATAGGTGTGTGGCGCCAACCCGCAATACATCAGACAGTGAGGTATCCGGAGAAGGCCACAATGGGCTGGGAACTCGCATATTTTCCGATCTCGATATTAATTTGCTAAATAAATAAAGTTTTTTATTAACATATACTTATCTTATCGATATTATAAATCCATTATAGATTCATGTATACTTCTTTTTTACTTCATCACAATGCTTCGAATTGTCTACCTCGACTATTCTTCTTCAGATTATATATATGTATATATATATATACAATAACATGTATAAAAGGGAATATATTATTCATCTTTTTACAATATTTTAAAATCACACAAACAATGAATTTCACTATTTCTTATTAATAATGTAAAAGTATGATACAAATGCACAATGATATTTCTCCAATTATTAAAAGCGTAATAATGAAAAAAAAATTTTAATGAGTGTTTTTCTTCTCTTTTAAATATTTCTTATAAATTCCCAGGGAGCTATGTGATACTTTAAGGGATTTGTTCTTATTAATACATTCTTTTGAGTTTATGTAACATGATTCTATGAGCATTCTGTCCTTCTCATCATTACATTTCTGTACCATCTTGGCTATTGGATCCGGGTTATGTCCCGATGTCTTGGCGTGGCATGTCCAGTCCGATAAGTTTGGTTGTCTGTTCTTGTCAGCACGAACGTGTTTTTTTTCTTTTTTTAATGCTATATATGCAAGGGTTCCGGCTAGTATAACTTATAAATATCAGTTTACAATAGAACCTCGATTAAGCGAAGTGGTCGGGACCGGACCTCCGTCGGTAAATCGAAAATTCCGGATAAAAGAGAGCAATTAAAAACGGCCGCCAGGAGTCCGCAAAAATTTTAACACTGGATTTTAAACATGTACACATGTACAAAATAACTGAATGTTATTTTTTAATTACATTACTATAATTATAAACAATAAATTTGTTCAATAGATGTCACTCAAGTCAGAAAATGCAATGTAAATGTTTATATGACATACGATACATACTTTACATTGGCTTAAACGTAAGTTTGCTTTGCTTTAATGTCGTTCAGCCGCTCTGTCCCGTAGGTGTTTTAGTAGCATAAGTTCTGTAGAGTCAGAGGCAGTCTTTTCCGCCATCCGCATCAGTCCTTTATCAAAACATTCAAAAGCATCGGAGTTGCTTATTTTAGATATTTCACCTGCTTCAATTCTGCTCACAATTTGGAACTTCTGTTCCACTGTTAACAAAAACGCGTTTTCGTTTAGTGGGCTCCATGGCATAAATGAATGTTTTACATTTCGGTAAAGCCGACGCTTCTGAGTCGGACAGAAAGTAGCCAATAGAAAGGCAGAAGCAGATGGTCGTGGAGACGAATGGAATTTCCGGCAAAGGGGGAAAATAGAATGGAATTTCCGACAGGAGGGGGGATTGGGGGGGAGTGGAGAAATTGTTTATTTACCAAAAACAACTTAAGGAAACCGACGTCTGTTAAACGAGGTCCCGGTTAAAAGAGTTTCGGATAATCGAGGTTCTACTGTATTATTGTATTGACATAAGCAAATGTGCAAAATTTCTAGATGGTGGACCGATGGGAAGTGACTTAAAAATTGATTACAAGATTTTGACCAGGAAAGCAGACAGTTAGAGTTAATAAAAGCCTAGTGAAAATGCATAAAGGCACACAATTCGTATTTTACAAAATTGTAATTCAAGTGAAATTTTAAACTGTAAAGGTCTTCCAATGATGCGCAGATTGGAAAGGCATGAGGCCTAGTATCACAAATGGTATACATTTATTTGGATAAATGGGGCCAGGGTCGGTGACGTCACTCTATTTACTGTTAGTGAGTCCATTTCATGACAGAAGACAGGCCATATCATTATCTTACCTATGAAATATCATCTCATTACCAAAAATATCAAAAAACGGGTTCATTGATTTTGCTTTGCTAAGACGGCGCTAAAAGAAAGAATCCTCTGGAACAAAAACTACCATTAAATGCAGGGATGTATATTTGCGGGGAGGGAGAGAGGCTAATTAGAGAAGTGATCAGCAACAAGTAATAAAAAAAGAAAAAAATTGCGAAATTTCGGGGAGGCGCTCAACGATCCTCCCAACTTGCTATAGAACCCAAAAAAACACGAAAGAAAATAGGGCTAATCTATAATTTTTGAATTTCGAGGGGGAGGGAGCGCCTTTGACCCCTCCTCCTCCTATATACGCCCATGATAAAATGCCAACATTGTTTTGCTGTATATTATTAAACATCATTCACACTATCAAAAAAAAAGCCATAATACCACATTTATTACTGGAAAAAACGAATTTTCAAGGAAATATGCAACGTCTCCTCTATCTCAAGCCTTTTACATGATAACAATAATAAGCAAGATTCTTTTTATTACAATGTCCTTCAAGTATAATACTAACAATTAAGAACGTTAATACAATATTAAGAAGGAATCATATTCTACAGTATAATAACCAGAAAGTCTTAACAATCAACGAAAAACATTATTATTATATATAAAGACTATTAAGTATTGAATTTTTCAATTATTACCTTTTTATTGGAGGTTAAAATTTTTTTGTTAACCATTTCTCTAGCCAATTTTACTAAACTTTCCTTTACTTTAACTCCTTCATTTCTATTGAGACTTTTTTCTTTTGAATTGCGAATTCATAAGCTTTTTCTTGTCTTTCTAATTTTAGTATTCGTTTCATTATATAAAATTTTTACTTCACTATTAATACAATGTTGTTTTGTTCTGGAATTTCCGATTCCATTACTAATTTTTTTTCTAATATAGTATTGTTTTGCTGTATTTAAAAACTGGCATGACCACTATAAATATCCTCTTTTTAAAACAAACTTACATCATTTGAATTACGTTTAATAATCGTTCAATTCCTTCAATTATTAGCGACCCTATCATATTTTATATTGTGATAGCGACATAAATCGGTAGCTTTTGCGTTTGTCCTGTCCATCCGTGTCTGTCCACCCCCAACACCTCCCGAACGAAAGATCGGATCGGCAATCGGATTTTACCATCGTGTTCACAGACCCAAACAACCTAGGAATGGGGTATTTTCAGGGGCTAACGCTCCCCCATGTTCGAGATATTTGCCGTTGTTGTCATTGTACCCTCCTAAAAACTCCCGAAAAAAAGGTCGGATCGACAAACGAACTTCACTGTCGTGTTCAGAGGCCCAAACAACTTAGGAATAGCTTATTTTTAGGGGCCAACGCTCCCCCCCCCCCCCCTTGTCCGAGATATTTGATATCTCTTAATTTTTTTCTTCTCTTAATCTTTTTTTCTCAATGTCCGCGTCTTTTGTTTTGTTTATTTTTCTTCTTATTTTTCTAATTTTTTTTTTTTATTTTTCCTTAATAAAGTACGTTAATGTACTTCCTTTTTTATTACTATTTTCATTTTTCTTTTATTATTGTGGGTCGCCCTTAAATTTATGCTTTAGCACAAAACTGTATTGACTTGATTTTTTAGAAATCGTGGTCTCTCTTAAAATTAAATTAAATTAAAACAAAAGTCTTTGTTCCGCCAGTTCTTGGCAGTTCAAATGCAGTTCTTTTTACTATTTCCATGCTATATTTCTGCATTAATGCTTCGATTACGATGATTTGTAATTAAAATCATTTTGGTTGTTGCTTTCTATTTTAAAATCAGATTCATGTCAGGATATTAAGGCGATGTATTAAATTTAATTCACAGAGGAAATAAACATATTCCTACTCTGCATCTACTGATAAGATTGACTTATTCATCGAAAAGTTTCTAAAGTGTCTTTTGATAATTTGGCTGTATTTAGATGCCTATTTATTTGGATATTATTTTTATCATTCTATGTTTTATTTCCTAAATCATATAAAAGAATTCCAATGAAATTAGTAAACGTTCTTCAAATTGCGGAGTGAACTAATCGAGCAAAACAATAACACGCACAAATTAAAGCAACAAGAAAGGATTCGCACCGTGAGCCGTCACCGGGAACAGACTGGAGCAGACCGTTTCGTCCTTTTTAGGACTCGTCAGTCAGCCAAACTCCACCGATGACAGACTTTGAGCGGGATGAAGAACCGGGATGGTAACCTGTAGCATCTTCTGAGCCTGTCATCGGTGGAGTTTGTTAGCTGACGAGTCCTAAAAAGGACGAAACGGTTCGTCCCAGTCTCTTCAGGTGACAGCTCAGGGTGCGAATCCTTTCTTGTTGCATAATATGTGCATGTTCATTGTTTTGCTCAATTACAATGAAACTTCCTCTCATTCGCTTTCCAGCAATACAGTGATTCCCAAACACCGGTCCGTGAACTGTAATTCCAAGAAGTGAAAAGTATAAATCGATGGCTTAGCGCAAAAGTAGCGAATATCCAGTAAAACACAAAATTAGTTTTTTGTGGCGAATAGGTGTCTTTGAAGAGCCTTCTTGTAGGGCAAAACTAGCAAATCCTTCAAAATGGCATATTTCCTGTGATTTTAGGACCTAAACTAGCGAAAAAGTACCCTTTTTTAAAAACTTAAATGGCAATAGAAGCGAATGTGCATATACGCTACTTTGACCGTTTCATCTCTGCTGACTGAACACTTTTCTGTGATAAAACTAGCGAATGTGCCTATATTCGCTAGTTTGTCCCTAGATGACGCCACGTGGTCATTGTCATCTTCTCACCTTCTCTAACCTTCTCACCCTGGATAAATTGTTAATTGAAAAATGTTAGCTTAAAATTACACTATCAAAAATTATCTAAGATTATTCTAATCAATTTCTAGTTTAAAATGTCACAAATTGCATGTTTCTATCTGTTTTTGTTCCAAAGTTTCAATGAAGTTTCAAAGCGATTTACCGCTGTGGTTTGGCCAAAATGTAAAGAACGGTATGCGCTCGGATTTCCGATCCGATACCGTACGGATATTAGCTGATACTGATGCTAGTATTAGTCAATCCCTAACAATGAACGTAACTAATAGTGTAGTTCGCTAGTTTGGTCAAGCATTTAAGGAGGTAGGGATGAATTTTAATAAGGATAGAAGTGGCGAATCTGCACATTCGCTACTTCTTCCTTAGCTATCTCATTGGCACAAACTTTCTGTAAGATCCGAACTATCGAATCGACCAAAACTGCTTGAAAAATGCAACAATCAAATTTTTAACCCCATGCCATTGTAGTATACGCCAATGACAATATCTGTACTGAATATGAGACTTCCAGGAATTGTTCCTGAGTTTTGAGCGACATTTCCCACTAAATTAGCTTTTTCTCAAAACTTGCATCTTGGATATTCGCTACTTTTGCGCTAAGCCATCGAAATGTAGTTTAATCAGTTTTTATTAATAAATCAAATTTACTCATTTATTTAATAGTGTCATTTAAAAAAAACTTATAAAAATATAAGGTTTTTATAAGCCTTAAGTTATAAAAAAAAAAAAAAAAAAAAAAAGATAACCTTATGTCAACCCAAAATTTAGTTTGAATTTTATTGATGATTGAAATTCAAAAATTTGGGACCCACTGCATTAATACATTATTTTTTTTCTAATTTTTTTAGCAAATTAGAAAAGAAGCCATCTGTTGTAGTATAAAATAATACTGAAAGTTTATTACTTATTATTTAAGAAATTTGTTCAGATATTTTTTATAAGAATTTGTAACACAGACAAATAATAATGATATTATTTACAGGAAGAGAACATAAATAAATAAGTAAATAAATAAATAAAAAGTACTTTGGTTAATAAATTTGCCCAAAATCACTTTGAATAATTAATAAAAGCATCAAAATTATAAGCCTAAACTAATCCTTATACAACATAATAATTGATGTAAAAACTTGGATTCTACAGAAATATCGTTTAATGCGAAACCTTGTTCAATGAGAATAAGAATTCATTTAAAATTAGGGTTAGTTTCTAATTATGAGTACTTCAGCATTTTGTTTATACAAATATATAATTAAAAATTAACAAAAGAAATGAGTCTCAGCAGCTGTGTGTGTCATCAGAAGCAATTAACTCTTCTTTGTCATTCTCTTTCTGAACTTAATCTGCATTTTATTTCCTATAGTATTTTTCCGTTTCTCTTATAGTTCACGGAACTGCTCAAGTAAACGATTCCTGACATCGGGTGACACGAATTCACTATACATTGGCGATACAGTACTCACGAGTCAAGCAGTTACGTGAACTGGAAGAGAAACGGAAAAATACTGAAAGAAATAAAATAGAGAATGATGAAATAGCTAAGTTCAAAAAGAGAAGAAAAAGAAGAGATAAAAGGAATATGTTTTCTAATTAAAAATGTAATTCCACTGTTTCTTTACTGTTTGCAATAAAGAAAGTTGTTTGAGTTCATCTTTTATCGGAGTAAAAATTTTTTTTTTTTATATATATAGTTGTAATATTGACGCAAAATTAATAGATAAATTCTATAATTTTATAATTTAGATTTATAGATTTCTACAATTCTATGGGTAAATGGCCGCCATCTTAATTCCAACATGGCTCACATTAACCTTTTTTCAATTAATAATTTATTAAGTTAAATGATTTATATAAATAAAAATCGCTGTCATAAATTGTACCCATTTTACTTTTACATGATGACATCAAAAAAAATATACAGTATATAGATAACAAGCAAGATCCCACAGTGCTCATCGCTGCAGTAATGAAATCTGCTCTGTTAAGACTCCTGTGATTGGCTGAGAAAGTCATGTGAAACTCGATGAATTTTTAGGAAACAGTTTAAACAATGACTGTTGTGCTTTCTAGCTTTAGTTTCCATCATTTTTTCATCGATTTCTTCATCGAACTATCGTAACTGGGAGAAGTAGTTAGAATAAAATGGCAGTTAACTATATTCCAATAATAATTTATTCAAGTAAAACTTCGGGCAAATTTATTCACACTAAATCTTACCTGCATAAATCTTTTAAGTTACACAAAGAAATCCTTTGATGTTTTGCTTAATTTTCAACAAATCCTTCAGTATTTATCAGGAATTTTCATTAGGAAATTTAATAGGCCTAACACTTGACTGTACTAATCTTTGTCATTCTTAACGACTTACAGTGTTAGTCTAACATTTTAAACATCTAAAATTCTTTTCCAAAAATAGAAAACTGAATTTTTGCAGACTTTTTTAGTGTAAATAGGTAAAAAATTGGAAAGGTGTAAAGCAAGTGCTGAAGCACATTTCAACAAGCAACATTGTCGTATCACAGTAAGAAGCATTTAAAACTTTTTCTCAAAAATAATTAATCAGATAAATTAAATGTGAACTGAATAAACGTTCATATATTTCTATTCAAATATTTCTCTGAGTCAGTGATACACTTAATGATAATTTTAAATAACATTATAATTTCGACAAAAGGTTGGGAAAAAAGGTTGGGAAACACTGGTGTAGACCAAACGAATGAAAAGACAAATGAATCGCACAAGAATTACAACACGTATTGAAAACAAGGAAAATGAGATTTAAGAAAACTTTTAGACCTTTATTTATTAATATATCTGTCAATGCGATATGTTATATGTTTTATGCAGGATTCTCCCCTGGCGGAGAATTACAAGAACGCAGAAAAAGAGATGCACAGTAGTACTGATTCTTAAAGTGAAAAAGGCAAAAAAAAGATAACTATTTCATTGAATCTCCTCTCTTAGACTGCAAAATTATTCACAAGATTTATAAGGCCATGTTTTGTTAGGTTTCTAACTCTATACAGCAGGTTCTGTACCGTTCTCTACAGCAGCCATGTGGACTCCGAATTCCAATGGTGGTTTAGATGTAGATGTGCTTGGTTCAGGACAGGAACGAACTTGTTGTTGTGTGGGCGTGGGCTGTTGAAGAAGCTGTTTCTTGACTTTCGTCTATAATTTTGCCTTGCAGTCTGTCCCTTAGGTAGGCAATAGCCCAGGCAGTAGCTTGTAGCAGCAACAAGGCCATACCACCTCCCAAGAGATTTACGGGCAGAGTGATCTTGTACTTGTCCCAGTCGAGGGTCGGGTAAATCCACGTATTTCCCCGGGTGTCGGTACCATCAGCTGCCCAGTAAATGAAGCTGAAGCTGAAATAGACAAAAGTGTAGAGTAAAGGTTGGTACAGATGGGCCATCCGGATAGGAACCGCAGATACCACTAAGTCGACAAGAACGAAGACACTGTTCAGTATATGAACATTCACATTTACGAAGCCCACCTTCTTACCTAAAAGAAAGAAAGAAAAACAAAATATGAAATCAATTATTGGTACAAAAGTAAAGATAAATAATAATTATTCTCTACACGTTGTACTCCAGATATAGAAAATGCTGTATATAAAGGCCAAATCACACGGACAAAATTATCATTGATTTCATCTGAGACGGGTTGGGAACCTATGGCCTATTGTGCTGCTCAGTGAGGCCTTTTCAAATTCATGTGGTTTTAGTAGGAAACTTACAAAAAGAAAAGCAAGGAATTGTATTTCTAAATAAATTGAAAACTCACAGTGCCATAAAAGTCAGAACTGACAATTGAAAAAAACTCTTGAGCAGACTATTTACAAATCGATTTAATAAAGGCGCCCAAATATTTCAACTTCGATAGTCACACCTCGCGTAACGATAAAGATCTATTCTTCCTTACCAAGTGTTGAAATTTATTTTTCGCTAAACGAATACAGATTTACCATATACCCCCACGTTATAATTCTAGATATACTGTTAGAAAATTGACGTTTACTAATTTGTAAGTAAATATATTCCTTTCATGATCTATTGGGAATATTTTAATAGCATACATTTATACAATGTTTTTGATGTTGGCGTATCTGAAGGTATGCAGCAACATAATTTTAATGGATAATACTATAAAAAGTCAAGATATAAAGTGTGTACAAATTTTAAGTATTTTTGTGATATTTGAAATATTTTTGTGATAATGATAAGTAAAAATAGTAATTTCAATTTGGACGGTAATTTGCTTATTTCTTTAATTAAAAAAAAATACTTCTGATTAAAACACAATGATGAAATTTCATGTGGTTATTACCAGATACTAGAAGGGTATTTTTTGAAAATTTCAGATTTTTTGATTCAGCCCTTATTTGAGATAAGCTTGTTTGAAAATCGGCAATTTTGGACAAATTGCGATATTTGAAGGACAGTAAAACCTAAAGGTGACATTTAAAAGGTATCATATTTTTTTTAAGTCCTGTCCTCTATTATATTTTTAAGGGGAAAAAACATTAAAGTTGTGTTTTAATCCCTTCTTTGAAAAAAATTCCCTAAATTCTTCAATTTATTCTAATCGAAAACACATTTTTCTACGCAAGTTTTAGATTATTTCCTTACAATTTAACAATGTTTTGGTCATAACATGATTTGTAGATGGTTTCGTTTAGAATAAGATGGTTTTTATTTCAAGTTGATATCTTAATAAACAAAAAAGTTATTTAACTTATCGCTAACCTCGGAAAACACCAAAAACGGCCGACCCTCATAAACAAAATGGCCGATAAAAGCCAAAGTTATAAAAATTTTGTAAAAAATCGTTTTGTACTCCCAGATGTATATATAAACAGAAAATGTACTATCAAAAATAAAATAAAATATATCAGCAACACCCATTGGTTGATTTCATTTGGATTGACCCTACTCCAAATACAAAGTTAGATCGTCTCTATTCCTTAACCAGGCATACTAGATTCAAGAAGATTTATCCGATGGAAAAAGATATTTAAGGAATAACATTGTAAGGAAAGAGTAGGTTTTCAGTTATTGCGAACTTCTTGTTTTTTTTTCTTAAGATAGAACAATAATAGACAATTGAACGAATCAAGTTTTATTTTTCGTTATCAAATAGGGACAAATCTTTTGAAAAGTAGGACAAATTAAAAAAAAAGAAAAAAAAATGGACGACTTTGCAATAGATAAGACATCTACTATATATACTTTGATTCATTTGGCATGTACAGACATGTCCTGGCATTACGAATTGCCACCGTTCCGAAGTTATGGCGCTTGCTTCGGAGTTAAGGCTCTTAAGCGGTATAACGCTACCCCTCATAGGCTTCCAACTATTGGATTCGCATTGCAGCTCTTTGTATGTCAAATGCTTCCTTTACGATAGAAATGCAAATATATAACGATTGCAGAGCAATACATGCATCGATAAGTTTAAAAAAAAAGCAGTGGTTCGACTTCCAGACATTTTCGAGTTACGGCATCAATCTAAAAGGTAAGATGACGGAAGTTCGGGTATGCCAAAGTGTACATACATGTAATTAAAAACACAGACAGACTCCGAATTAGATAAGGGTTCCTTTCTACAGATCCCTTGTCGGAGTCTAAGTCGGAACCCATCCCCTCTCGACATAGGTTCAACATAGCTTTCTGAAT
Source organism: Thereuonema tuberculata (assembly GCA_023159025.1). Lineage (NCBI taxonomy): Eukaryota > Metazoa > Arthropoda > Chilopoda > Scutigeromorpha > Scutigeridae > Thereuonema > Thereuonema tuberculata. The sequence goes on from JAFIDM010000007.1 coordinate 267,736, forward strand.
GTATCCCGTGCAAAAAATATTCGAATAAAATATGTAAAATGATAATAGGACGTGATAACTTGCACCAGAGAAAGATGCAGCATCCCGTGCCTCAAATGGGGCCGTGCCATTTGGAGACTTAAGGAAACATAAGGAAACTTTAACGTTTATATGTTGCAATATAAAACATAATTAGGACACCACACATAAAATATAAAATAAGGTATATTTACAATTGAAATTCGAGCACTTTCGAAACGATCAGCGTTTCTTTGTCGAGTAGTATTTACATCATGTTTCGGCTTAAAAAAAGAAGGAGGCTGAACAGAGTTAACCATGTGACAATGGGCGAATACATTAAGAGAAGGGGGATTGATGGTTCCACCTCCTTTGCGTCTTCGCGATCGAATAAACAACGGGGAATCGAAGTACTAGGGTACTGTACTTGATGTAAGTACTGAAAGTGCTCATATTTCAATTGTATTTATACCCTATTTTATATTTTATGTGTGATGGCCTAGTTATGTTTAAACTAATTTTACTTCAAAAAAATTATAGTAATGAAAATAAAATCAAATTAAAATACCTGAATAGATTATATAAATAAAAAATAAAAATAACATTTCACCAGGATGCAGTAATGCATTTATACTGCATATGCATTTTTTTAAAATTCTTACTCTGGTTGAAGGCCCTACAACTTTTAGCGCCTCGGGTCCTGGGAAGGGTAAATACTGCCCTGGCCTCAAATGTTTACATTAGCATTATCGTAAAGTTTGGTCAACTCTGGCGTTTTACTTCAAGACTATTAAATAATTAGTTGTATGAAATTAAATCATTCATTTTCCTTACTAGACCATCCCCCGTGTACATGCGCTTGTTTTTCTATATCACAAAGAATTTGATTAAGTAAGAATATTATATTTAAAATATTGCAACGTTTCGGCAAATATAGTTCTAATTGTCATTTTCGAATTACAAATAAATAGACGGATCGGAAATAAATAAACAATCTTCAGATTCAAAAAGAAAGGTTGAGTACATTCATTATTGATGGGGGGATGGGGCAGGAAACATAAGTCAAAAAATACTATAAAGTCAGTTGTAGTCCCTGTGGCCTAATGGATAAGATGTCTGACTTTGGATCAGATTGCAGGTTCGATGCCGTCGCGGACGTTTCATTGTAAAAATTATTCTTATTTTCCATTCTCATAGGAAATTGCGCCAGACAGACAGACAGAGAAATAAAAGATTTTAGTAATATAGATTCTACTGACTACGGAAATTAATATCAAAATTCTTCAATTTTCGTGTTTTAATAACAAAATCCTGAAATAACTTATAACCTATCTTCTGCGGAAAATTTCCACTAGCAGACCATGAAAACGTAGCAGTCAAATAATCTGTAATTGGTCTACATTTGTAAGCTTATTAATACGTTTAAGAGGGGAATTAAGGTATATCAGATTTAAAAACTTATGCAATTACATTACCTGGTCTAAATAGGAAAGTCCAGTAGATGATGGTAATTAATAGGGAGTTGCCAAAGGTAACGTTGGTTAACATCCACGCGGCTGAAACCGTCCAAGGGGTTGATTCCACCCTCGTAGAAGGAGAGGGCTTAAGCCACGAGTAATAGGCAATCACATTATACGCCTTCAGGAGGAAAATAATCGTCAGTGTTATGTAATTCCAATTGGTCAAATAAATGAAATATTTTGAGCATTTGCTCTTATCCCAAAATATACGGCAGTGATTCAGCAGGGACACATGGAAGACAAACATAACATATAAGGAGATACAGATGCGGTAACACAGCCACAGCCAAGGAGGAAAGTGCCACTGCAAAGAATAATGTAATATAATATAATATAATATAATATAATATAATATAATATAATATAATATAATATAATATAATATAATATAATATAATATTAGTATAATATACTCTCGATATCTCGAAGTCGAAGGGACGCTAAAAAAAAATTCGAGATAGCGAGTTTTCGAGATAACAAGATCGTAACCAAAACATAAAAATTCACGTAAAAACACAAAATACGGAATAATATTCTTATAATTAGAGTCTTGATAGATGAGAATAAGTATAAATGTGTAATGATAGTTAACAATAACTCTAAATAAAGCAATGATAATTTTAATTTTTAAACGTAGTCGAAAATAATTACATTAAATTGAAAAGAATTAGTAAAATACAGTAAAACCTCGTTAAGTCGTCACTCAAGGGACCGAACATTTTTGACGACTTAAGCGGAGTGGGCATTTTTGAAAAAAACCAAACAAAACAAAACACTGAAATACAATATTTTTATGAATTGCTGTAGGATTCGGTGAAAAAAGAAGATTTTCAGAAATCAATACATGCAAAGGAATGAGTAAAAAATAAAAAAAATAAAAAAACACATTTTATACTTACCACATTTTATTTTCTTTTACTGGCATTAAAATAATCCAACAGTGTTGATTGATGAAGGTGCTGATTACTGGTAACAATTCGAAACACTTAGTAATGAAATGGAACTCCAACTTGTGCACATAGTTAATCGTATCTAAAACCGAAACTTCTAGCTTTTCGTTTCTATCCAAGGCTTTTATCATGTCCTTTACAAGCATTTTTTTGTACTTTCGTTTAAAGTCAAGAATTATCCATTGATCTAAAGGCTGAAGAAGTGCAGTTACATTTGGAGGAAGAAAAACAATTTCGATCGCTTTTAAATTTTCGGGGCTTACTCGCTATGAAATAAAATCACACTCAGTAGCTGTCAAGAAAAACGTCTACTCTTGATAAGAGTCGCAGCGAGAAGTGTGTAATTTCCCAAGTGAATTTCCCAAGTGAAAATTCCCCGTAAAGGCTAGGCTTTCTTAGAGTGAAGGGGCGGGACTGAAAAGATAGCAGGCAAAACTGAAAATAAAGATGCTTTTCGCCATTTTTGAGGGTGACGAGTTACCCTCAAAACCTCGTTAAGTCGTCACTCAACGAGTTATCCGGAGTAGAATTAAATTTGGTGACGAGTAAAAGAGGGTTATTTTACATTATTGTCTATGAGACCTTGTCGGGACCAAAGGAAAACAACGACTTAAGCGGAGTGACGACTTATCCGGGTGACGACTTAACGAGGTTTTACTGTACAATGAACTTACATTGCTGGAATTTCTTTAAAAAATACCTCTATTTCCTTCTATAATATAATATAATTTCAGCAAAATTAAGTGCGTAGGTTATTAATGATCTAATGTAAAACATAGGCATATTTATTTTAGTTTGCACCCCTCCCATCCCTCAAAAATGATCCCGAAACCCTTCGCTAAAACGACTGGGCTAATTTCCTTAATATTTGTACCATGCTTATTTAAAGTCTAATGTAAAATATTAGCATTGTTATTTTGATCTCCATTCACCCCCGGACGCTACATCATCAATCTTCACTATGCGGTTGGACAGCTACTCGTAGGCCTAACTGAATTTTCGGAGTTAACTCCGTTTTGACAATGAGGGCGCCACATTAAAAGATACAATTTATAATTAAAAACATCGTGATTAAGAATTCAACTATTAACTCATGATTAATAGTTGATTCACAGGGCCGTGCTGGCGTGGTCGTGCGGTCTCGGCGGCGGCCAGCCGTGGCGTCCAATGCGCCAGTACCTGGGTTCGAATCCCGGTCGTGGCATGGTTGTTTCTTTCGTCTTCTTCTGTGTGTTGTGTCCGCTGGAGACCCGAAATCTGCTCTGTAGGTAGTGGTCCCCATTTGTCTTCTATATGTTACAGGCTATAGTATAATTTAAGGATTTAATATTAAATTCTGAAGTATTTATCAAATATTAAATTTCTTAATTATTACGTTAATAAATAGAGATTTCTATTTATATAATGTATAGATAAATATCCTGTATATGTATCAGAATTACAATGTTTTTCGTCTATCTTAGCATGCAGCGTCGCGTCGTTAGTATGAATTGTATTCATGTTTTAGGGTTGCCTCTGATTAAGAATGAAATAAAATCATGGATTTTTATTTATTTATTTATTTATTTATTTATTTATTTATTTATTTATCCTTATATATTATTTCTCAAAGGTGTTTTGTTGTCGGTACGGCATATTTCCCTTAATACTTCATCAAAATCAATGATTGAGACATCATTTTGAAGATTACGTTCCCCGCTAATGACGAAAAATAAACAAATTGTTTAAAATTAATGTTTTCGTTAAAAAACTTTATTTTAAAAACCTTCTTATAAAAATGTAGATACGCTTTAACAAAAGCGACTTATCTTTCGAAAGCGAAACAACATTTCAAATAATTTGAGAGCGTCGTAAACTTCAAATATATCCTTTTTTGAATAAAAATGCACTTAAATATAATATTTCATCGTTTATTTAATAAGAACAGATAAAAAAAAAACATAGATTTTTATTTTAATAACAAAAACAATTTATAACAATAAAAAACATAAAAACTTATATTATTTCTCAAAGGCGTTTTTTGTTTTTTTATCTCCCTTAATATTTCATCAAAATCAATCATTGACATATCATTTTGAAGATTACGTTCACCGCTAATGATGAAAAATAAACAAATGGTTTAAAATTAATGTTTTCGTTAAAAAAACTTTATTTTTAAAACCATTTTATAAAAATGTAGAAGGCGCCATCTATTGTCCATTTATTTATTTCCACATTACCATTCTGTGACTGATCAAGATACCATACGAATTATTCGCACGGGTCAACCTTTTTATAAAAATGGAGAAGGCGCCATCTATTGACAATGTGTTTAACTAATAAGCACGACAGCTGTTGGATTTGCTTATTATTTCTCAAAGGTGCTTTTTTGTTGCGAATTATTCGCACGGGTCAACTAGTTTTATTTAATTTTGATTGAATGCTGGATAGAAGTCAGAATACTCACTCCCAAGTTTTAAATTGAACAGTATATTAAAAATTCTACCAAATTTGAAGGAAATTGTTCTCTTAGTGTGGGATTTTGGAGGTCACTTTCTGCGGGAAGAGGGTTGCATAGATTGAGACCAAGATAATCGTGCTCACTATAATCAGTTTAATTTGTAATGTACAAATTTTAAAAAAAATCGGTATAGTCGTTTTAGCGTGATGCACGTACAAACAAAGAACAAACAATATCGGTCAATAAGTTCCATCAATATCAAAGGTAGTCGTGTTGAAAGTAGTATCTTACTGTTTAAATTGATGTGATATAACCCTTTCCCTAGAAACTTTCCTAACAGAGCATTCTAATTATACAAGGCTTCAAATGGCAGGACGCCATCTTGGACTGGAATTGTAATGTACGATTACATCGCAGGAAATAAAAACAATGTTGCCATCTTTAACAATAAAAAACCGTTCCGCCTATTGGTATTGCCCCATATCTTAAACAATATATTCGTGATCGGCCTTGAACTACTCCTATTCCGATAAGATGTAAGGTGATAAAAAAAAGAAAAAAAAAAGGTGATTTATGTTGTAATCAACTGTGGCTGGGCCCTTTGTTGGCACCAGATTATCACTTATTCTCTATTTAGACATCTTAAAAATGTCCTTAATTCCATGCTTTAATAATTGGCATGTCTACAAATCAAATTATTCTTGAATAATTAAATCTCCACATTCACGAAAGGAAGCTGCCAAACAAGGAAGTAAACTTAATAATTAATCACGTTTACAAGTCTACGTTATCCGTGTTATTCAAAACGTGAATTAATAAGTAAAATTGATAATTAAAAAAATAAATTTCAATTTACAATAATAATATGGGCACCTTCCAAGTCATAATGATTTACAATAAATATAACATATCGCACTAGTTCTTGTATTCATGAGGGAAGAATTTACAGCAGTTCAGTTATTCAACAATAGATGTCGCTGAGATATCTCATTACTAATTGACACGCATCCTTTTGGAATTGTTAACTGATAGTAAACAAAAACAGTTAAGCAAAGACTCCACAAAATTTCTATCACTGTATTTTTTAAGAACTTTAGGATTGTTCGATAAGCCTGTTTCAGTAGCTGAAATTATCTTGTATTCGCAGCTCAGTGTAATAGATGGAAACTTACTAATAATGATGAAAAGATTAGAAAGAGGCATAGCCTCTAATCCAAGGAAAACTGTAAAAACTTTTCTTTGAATTTGAATTGTTTGTTTTGCCATTCGTACACGCACACATAGTGTTGCCATCTGTCCCTATTACATGATGTCCCGTATTATTGCCATAATCGTATATCCCTTTTCCTAACAGAATATCCTGTATAAATTTAATTTAAAATTTAAGAAAATTTAGATATCAATAAGTTAAATTTCTATGCTCAATTCGCGATGGAGCTCTGTGATTTTTCTCTGGTCGTTTCACCCCGAGACGGACCCTAGGGTTTACCCGTCCCTCTGTAAAATGAGAATCGGATTTTTTAACCTGGAAATAAAGGCGGGAGAGCGTTGCACTAACCACCGCGTAGTTTCCGCCCCCACCGCGAGGAGGTGGGTCCATGAGGGATGATTATTATTAGTAGTAGTAGTATGTTTGTATGTTTCAGACCTTGGGTTTCCCCAGCAAAAACAATATGGCGGGTCAAGGACCAAAGCACATATTGCCAAAGCACATACTGTAAAGACGTATGCAAGAACGTATGCAAGACGTATGCAATGATTAGGGATGTGTGGTTGTAGATATAAATTTCCTAACTATGCGTGTTGTGTTAAGTACCACAGCCTTATGCATAGGTGTTTTTGTGAAGTTCTAGTGTGCTGAGACTGTGGGCAATGTGTAAGACACCAGACCAGTGGCAGACAGAACGATGGGTACAACATGTACTCGGGGCCTGCCTCCACTGCTTTTGGAGCTGGTGTGCTAGGTCGGTGTATTTACTTATCTTGTCTGCGTGAGTTTCTGCATGTTCTTCCTGATAGACACTTG
>JAFIDM010000007.1:292696-304614 GCA_023159025.1 Thereuonema tuberculata
TTATAAATAGAAATCACTGTCATAAATAGTACTCATTTTACTGTTACACGATAACTTCAAACAAAAATATGTAATATACAGATAACAAGCAAGATCCCACAGTGCTCATCGCTACAGTAATGAAATCTGCTCTGTTAAAGACTTCTGTGATTGGCTGAGAAAGTCATGTGGACTCGATGATTTTTTTCGAAGCACTTAAAACAATGATTGTTTATGCTTTAGCTTTAGTTTAGTTTCCATCATTTTTTCATCGATTTCTTATTATTATTTTGAAATTTATTTAATATTTATGTATAGATATATATTTTGGTAAATGGGACAGGGAAATATCGTAATTGGGAAATGTAGTTAAAATAAAATGGCAGTTAACAAAATTCAAAAATAATTTATTCAAGTGAAACTTTGGGCAAATTTATTCACACTAAATCTTACATGCATAAATCTTTTAAGTTACACAAATAAATCTGTTGATGTTTTGCTTAATTTTCAACAAATCCTTCTGTATTTATCAGGAAATTTAATAGTCCTAACACTTGACTGTACTAATCTTTGTCATTCTTAACGACTTACTGTGTTAGTCTAACACTTTAAACATCTAAAATTCTTTTCCAAAAATAGAAAACTGAATTTTTGCAGACTTTTATAGTGTAAATAGGTAAAAAATTGGAAAGGTGTAAAGCAAGTGCTGAAGCACATTTCAACAAGCAACATTGTCGTATCACAGTAAGAAGCATTTAAAACCTTTTCTAAAAATAATTAATCAGATAAATTAAATGTGAACTGAATAAACGTTCATACATATCTATTCAAATATTTCTCTGAGTCAGCAAACTTTTACATATACATAATAATAATTCTAAATAACATTATAATTTTATAAGCAATACTTCATCTATAGATGTAAAATATCAAATTATTTATCCTGAAACGCTTCGTATAATCGTACATACATGTTAGTCTAGGCGCGCGTCTACTGCTTTGGCAGCCAAAACCACAGGTTGTAAAGGGGGAAAGTTAATTAGCGGACCCAGAGGGTCTTCACTTAGACTCCCAAAATAAAAACAGAACCCATTTTCTGGGTTTAAGTAAAAACCCCGCGACAAAACCACTCACAAAAGAAGTGGTCAGCGACTGCTGGAGGCATGCAATAAAGGGGTATTTCCCCTCCACATTCCTGCGGTTTGAGCTGCCAAAGCAGAAGATGCGCGCCTAGCCTTAGAAGTAATATAATTCCTATGGTTTAACAACTGCTTATAAAATTATGAACATGGGGTTTTTTTTTTGCAACATTTAATTTAATTTGGAATAGTAATAACAACATGTAACAAATCTCTTACAGACATCAAAATTCGATGTCTCTAATTTTCCATACCAGATTTCAAGGAAACCCGAGCACTAAAAAAACGTGTACACCTAATGCATGAAAAGACAAGTGAAACGCACAAAATATAAAAATAGGGTAAGAATTGCAACACATATTGAAAACAAGGAAAATGAGATTTAAGAAAAAAATTACAACTTCTGGACCTTTATCTATAAATATACTGTATCTGTCAATGCGATATGTTTTATGCAGGAAAGGTAAGGCCACGAATAGCATGAAAATAGTTATTTACAGCAGATTGGAGAATAGTTCCGAATGCTGGAATCAATCCATAACTTATATAATGCATTTTTTTAACATAATCGTTTTAAAACCAAAACAAGTGAAAATAAAACGGTTTCAAATCAATAATAGGGACTATCAATGATATTGTACTCAATTGTAATAATGAATCATGTGATAGAATATACTATTATAGGTTTTTTATATAAGGTTAAAATTTCAATGATATAACCAAGATGATTGAATCCACTATATTTTGTTTATATTTTCTACAGTCAATTCCGACCCCGGAAGTAGCAATTCCTACTGCGATTTCAGCTTCATTTCTGAGATTTCTTTAATAAATAAATTTACTTACTTTATTTAATGGAGGTGTTGTATATTTTAACGATATATTTCGTCTTAAGAAAGCGATAATTTATCAAAAATTGGTTTTTTTTATTTTTTTGGAGTCAATTTGATTTATTTATACCGGAAGTGCATTTAGATTGCCTTCAACAATTCTTCCAGCTTTCATTGGCCACTGTAAATTCTGGAAAGAGCCAGGGTTAAGATTTTTCATTTGTATGATTGTGAACGCTGATAAGCTAAAGCACATTCCGTAGGAACTTTTAAAACATGTACAACAAATTGTTAACTAAACGAATTTCTCTCCGGTAATTTCATTCGACAGATTTTAAAATACCGTTTGTCTTGCAACCAATTAAAACAGTAAGCAGTGCAACGTCATACGTTTCGAAACGTTTAAGAACCAATCACAGAGGAGCTTTGTCCATTCCATCGGAAAACCACAGTTATATATCGGCTGCAATAAAAATCGAAAACACATCAACGTTAAAACACTGTTTGTGTTGCATTCTTCTGTGTTTACGTCGATTGTTTTCGATTTGATTTTTTTATCGACGGTAAAGTTGTAATGGCTCTCTCATTTGAAGTCGGAAAGAAAAAGTTCTATTTACAGAAAGAATTATTTTTAGGCGACAGTGATAAATTCTCCCAGAATTCCTTTCAAGCGATTAAACACCACTATCCTCCAAATGAGAGATGGCCGCCCTGTTTTTGTGCGATCTGCGCATGTATGATCGATTAGTCTGGTCAGGCACTTCCGTCTGATTTTATGACAGGACGCCGCCATTAAGGTAATCGCTTGTTACTTTGCAAAAGAGCATTGTATTTATAAATAATATATATTTATTTATTTATATAAATACTTATTGTTAGCAACTGGTATTGAAATAACGCTAAATAGTCGAGAGAAGTTTTAATTTGGCGTTATCAACATGTCTTTCTCAGTGAAAACAGACTACGTCGTCCATTTTGACAAATAAAAAATAATTGATCAGCTACCGGAAGGGCTGCGCAATTCAAACTTCCGCCGGCCATCTCTCATTTGGAGGACAATTTAGGATACATATGAGGCAATTCTGGAAAAGCATTATGAATTTATGGATATCCCATTTCTTATCGGCACAAACATAGAAATACGAAATTACTTTCATTTAGGTAAACGTTTATAAAATTATGTAACAATAATAAGAAAGGACTTAAGGCTTATAATAAAAATCTACATTAAATGATTATCTCTATTTGGTTGTTGTTGTTGTTGCTGTTTTTCAGGGTTGGGGGGGAATGAATAATCTTTTGAAATTAATTATTAACAAAATAACATTCATTTGATAAAAAAAATATTCAAATAACTCTGAATAACTAAAAATAAGATTAAAATGGATGTATATATTTGTAATTAAATGCAGCTTTTTTAAATTTTTATAGGCTATTTTAAAAGAGGAAGAATTATATTTGAAGCTTATTGTTATAATAGCAAATACTTTTATTTAACAAATCTGTGAATTGCTAGCCCATTCTATTATCGGGAATATCCCGATGAGTGGGTACTTAATTGATTTCTAATATCACATCCTAACAATAGGAGTCTTGTTTGTTTATCCCTCTGAAGGGATTAAACAGAATTGTTTGTTTGTGGGCCGGATTAGGGGTTGTGTGTCCGGCCCTTGCTTCTGCTAATAACCTGAGAAATTGGAGAGGAAGTGTTGCTGTGAATATTTTCTCCGTTGATCTACCGTTAAGTCTATTGCAGCACTAAAGAAATCGTTGCTCGTGTCGTTTTTTTAAGCCTCAGACGGCGCTTATTTCAAACTACGTCTCCCCTGGCGGAGATTCTTGAATTATAAGAACGCAGAAAAAGAGATGCACAGTGGTACTGATTCTTAAAGTGAAAAAGACAAAAAAAAGATAACTATTTCTTTGAATCTCCTCTCTTAGACTGCAAAATTATTCACAAGATTTATAAGGCCATGTTTTGTTAGGATTCTGCCTCTATACAGTAGGTTCTGTACCGTTCTCTACAGCAGCCATATGGACTCCGAATTCCAATGGTGGTTTAGATGTAGATGTGCTTGGTTCAGGACAGGAACGAACTTGTTGTGGTGTGGGCGTGGGCTGTTCAGGACATGAAGAAGCTGTTTCTTGACTTTCGTCTATAATTTTGCCTTGCAGTCTGTCCCTTAGGTAGGCAATAGCCCAGGCAGTAGCTTGTAGCAGCAACATGGCCATAGCACCTCCCAAGAGATTTACGGGCAGAGTGGTCTGGTACTTGTCCCAGTCGAGGATCGGGTAAATCCACGTATTTCCCCGGGTGTCGGTACCATCAGCTGCCCAGTAAATGAAGCTGAAGCTGAAATAGACAAAACTGTAGAGAAAGGGCTGGTACAGATGGGCCATCCGGATAGGAACTGCAGATACCACTAAGTCGACAAGAACGAAGACACTGTTCAGTATATGAACATTCACATTTAGGAAATCCACCTTCATACCTAAAAGAAAGAAAGAAAAAAATACGAAATCAATTATTGGTACCAAAGTAAAGGTAAATAATATGCTCTATACGTTGTACTCCAGACATAGAAAATGATCTATATAAAAGCTAAATCACACGGAGAAAAGTACCATTGATTTATCTAAGACGGATTGGGAACCTACGGCCTATTGTGCTACTTAGTGAGGCCGTTTCAAATTCATGTGTTTTTAGTAGGAAACATACAAAAAGACTAGCAAAGAATTGTATCTCTGGTTTCTGTTCCTTTGCGAACAGGAAATGAACCTTTCTCTTTAAGAAATACAGACAGCCCTTGTTTTACGACGGTTTAATTTACGACGATTCAGATTTACGCCTATTTAGAATTTTGGTCAAAATGATAAAAAATATATTAAAAAAAAATGCGAGAAAAAGAAAATTAAAATTCTTGAGCGGAAATGTAGCCACGAAAGTTGAACTCAGTCAACTTTAACAGCTGTATTAGGCTCCGCCGACTCGGTCCATGTGGCTTCTTACCTCAACTTTTGTTTACCTGAGTTATCCCGTGCCCGTAAATCAGGCCCGTAGCCAGAGTTAGTTTTAAGAGGGGGGGGGGCAAAATACTGACATTTTTGTTTTTCTTTACCCATATATTTTTACACAAAAAAAAATGGGTTTAAACAAAAGAAACACGTTTTGGTATACATTTATTTCGATTATTAATTAATTATAATCAGAGAGAATATAATGTAAAAAGGAATATATTTTCTCAATGTAAGTATACAAATTGTATTTCCTTTCCACTTAACCAACGATGTTAAGTTAAGTTAAAGTTTCTCCCTTCGATAGGCCATGGCTGGCCTGTGGGATCGCGGGAGGTCAGGCTCCCGCAGCTCGACCAACGGGACGAAGTTGGGGCCGGGGGGTCAGCCCGACGCCCGCCCGCCTACCAACGATGTACATATTTTTAATTATAAATGGTTTTTTAATTTTTTTTTTGCCAAAACGGATCTCGTTGAAGAGTGAAACAGCTGTTCCCTAATCCACCCCGTAAAAATGAATCGGAAAAGGCAATTCTTTTTGTTTATTCTTGTGCTGGGCTTAACAGACATTTTTCATTGAATTTGTCAGCACGTTAACCCTTCCTTTTGCTTTCATTTTCAATATTTTATTATATTATATTATAATTTGTTACAAAAAGATTCAATAATGTTGTAAACAATGGGTTTGTTGGTTAACGCAACAGAAAGAGACAATTATCTACAAAATTTTAGGAAACATTAATTATACAAACCCATGATTGTTATAATAAAAAATGCATTAGAATATGACCTCAGTTAACATACTGTTAGTTTGTATGCACGTTAATATGGTAATGCAATATTATTGAATCTTTTGGTAATAAATTATAACGATTATATTAGCTCTTGATTGTTTCACGTTTTTAAATGATGAAATATTATTGATGTTCCTTTTGAATTTATTAAGTTTTAAACTTTTTTACCTGTTTTTTTTATTTATTTATATCACATCTGAGGATGGGGAATATACCCAGAAACATGTAATGTACTTTATTATGAATTACACGATGGAGACAGTGACCCCTCAAAAACTAAAAGCAAGAAAATAAAAAACAAGAACAAAATGTGGAATCCAAATCCTATTAAGAATTACTTTTTTGTTTTCAACATTTTGTGTGCTAGGTCCTTTTTTAATTATATTCTGCACAATATGAATGATATAAACATGATTTAAAAAGTTTATGTTTTCCTTTTTAAAAAAGTAAATTTTACTTTAAAAAGTCAAGATATAAATAAGTCTACGAATTTTAAGTATTTCTGTGATATTTGAAATATTTTTGTGATAATGGTAAGTAAAAAAGTAATTTCAATTTGGACGATAAAGGGACTACAAGGTTCCCTTAACACAGTTGTAACCTTCTCTATTTGCTCTTGTTGAATTATTTTAGTACTGCTTCAATGTTTATGCTTTTAATATTTTAGAAAACTTCCGTTTAGATTCCGCAGCTAAGATTCATTTCATTTAATAAATATATAATCTATAGATTCATTCTGCAAAGTTTCATTAAAATTTTTTAGGGTTCGAGATGTTTCCTTGTTAGGACGAAAAATCGCCAAAATCTGTTGTTAATAAATCATAAAACAAAAATATTTATCTTGGCGAAATGAAATTTTAATCGTAGATCAATCTTACGAAATTTGATTTTTCCTGTTGATTTTGATGGAATAAGATCCTTAGAGGACCCAAAATTTATCAAGACTACAGCGTTCTGTAAAGTTTCGCTCTCACTAAAAATCAACACTGTTTTAGAGAAAAACCTGAATTTTCGCTGGCAATTTAGAATATCTCTGTTCTATAGTAAAGCTATTTTAGGGATCTTACCTCTCGGTAGTTGGCACGCCAACTGCGTAATTTAAATTTAGTTTAAAAAAAAAATCTTTAAAATCCTTCAATCAAAATATATAAAAAAAATGATATATTTTAAATTCATAAATAATTTATCTTTAAAAATTTATGAATATTTATAATGTCCATTTATTATACATGTATGCTTAAATTTTTATTTCATAAAATAAATCTACCAAAAATGTATTAATATAAAAAAATAAATTTAAAATAGAATAATTTTAGAAAAATAAATAAGTTTTCTTTAAAATAAAAAACAAAAAACAAATCCTGCATATAAATAAACTTTCACGTCATTGAATTCATGATCGTAAGGAATCTGGAACGGCCGTTTCATCCTCATTCAGAGTCATCAGTCAGATCCACTCTCGATGATAAAGCCAAAAAGGCGTTAAAGGATATGGAGATCACCTTCGCTCCCGAAAATGACCCCCCCCCCCCTCCCCCAGCAAAAAATAAACATCACTTCTTGTTAGTTAAAAGCTTTTTGTCTCTAATGGTTGCTGGGATTTTTTGACTGCAGTTGCTGCACTTATTTTTTTTATTATTTGTTTGAGGGTGGGGGTGGGGTCTCTTTCGAAAGCGAAGGTGATCATCATATCCTTTCGCGCCTTTCTGGGTCATCAAGGGTGGATCTGGCATTTGAGTCCCAATGAGGACGAAACGGCCGTTCCAGATTCCAAAAATAGCTCAGTGATTCTTGTATGCGTTTTTATCTTTACTTTTTCCTTACTTCAAATATAAGGTTACATCGTCTTTATTCCTTAACCATGCATACTAAGTTTCAAGAAGATTCATCCGATGGAAAAAGATATTTAAGAAATAACATTGTAAGGAAAGAGTAGGTTTTCAGTTACTGCGAACTTCTTGTTTTTTTTTCCAAATATAGAATAATAGCAGACAATTGAACGAATCAAATTTTATTTTTCGTTATCAAATAGGGACAAATCTTTTGAAAAGTAGGACAAGTTAAAAAAAAGAAAAAAAATGAGCGACTTTGCAATAGATTAGACATCTACTATATATACTTTGATTCATTTGGCATGTACAGTCATATCCTGACATTACGAATTGCCACCGATCCGAAGTTACGGCGCTGCTTCGGAGTTACGGCTCTTAAGCGGCATAACGCTAATCCTCATAGACTTCCAACTATTGAATTCGCATTGCAGCTCTTTGTATGTCAAATGCTTCCTTTACGATAGAAATGCAAATATACAACGATTGCAGAGCAATACATGCATCGATAAGTTTAAAAAAAAAGCAGTGCTTCGACTTACAGACATTTTCGAGTTACGGCATCAATCTAGAAGGTAAGATGACGGAAGTTCGGGTATGCCAAAGTGTATACACATATAATAAAAATACAGACAGACTCCGAATTACATAAGGGTTCCGTTCTGCAGACCCCTACATAAGTCGGAACCCACCCCCTCTCGACATAGGTTTCAACGTAAAAAAAAAATATTCAAATGAAATATGTAGAATGATAATAGGACATAATAACTTGCACCAGAGAAAGATGTAGCATCCCGTGCCTCAAAAAGGGCCGTGCATGTGCACAGGTGCAAAGGCGCCAGCCTGCCGCCTTTCACACATACAAAAAAAAACTAAGAACTTACGAATTTAAGGAAACTTTAACGTTTGTATGTTGAAATATAAAACATAATTAGGCCACCACACGTAAAATAGGTAAAATAAGGTATATTTACAATTGAAATACGAGCACTTTCGAAACGCTCAACGTTTCTTTGTCGAGTAATATTTACATCATGTTTCGGCTTAAAACAGAAGGAGGCTGAACAGAGTTAACCATGTGACAATGGGCGAATACATTAAGAGAAGGGGGATTGATGGTTCCACCTCCTTCGCGTCTTCGCGATCGAATAAACAACGGGGAATCGAAGTACTAGGGTACTGTACTTGATGTAAGTACTGAAAGTGCTCATATTTCAATTGTATATATACCCTATTTTATATTTTAAGCGTAATGGCCTAAAAATATATTTTAACTTACGAATTTTACGTTAAAAAATTACAGTAATGGATATCAAAATTAAATTGAAATACTTGAATACATTATATAAATAAAAATCAAAATAATATTTCACCGAGGTGCTAGTAATACATTTATACTGTATATGCATTTTTTTTTTTTAAATTCTTACTCTTATTGAAGGCCCTACAACTTTTTAGCGCCTCGGATCCTGAGAGGGGTAAATACGGTCCTGGCCTCAAATATTTACATTAGCATTATCGTAAAGTTTGGTCAACTCTGACGTTTTACTTTAAGACTATATATAATATTTATATGCAATTAAATAACTCATTTTTCTTATTCTACTGCCTACGGAAAATAATATCAAAATACTTCAATCTTCATGTTTTAATAACAAAATCCTGAAATAACTTAAAACCTATCTTCTGCGGAAAGTTTCCACTAACAGACCATGAAAACGTAGTCAAATAATCTGTAATTGGTCTACATTTATAAGCTTATTAATAAGTTTAAGAGGGAAATAAGGAATGTCAGTTAAACAATATCTTCCAAATAACATCAAAATAATTTTATCACCAATATGAAAAAAAAGAAATTTTCAAGGCTCCACAAAATCATAAAGAAAATCATACATAAAGAAAAGAAAAACCTTCTTTTCTTATACAAAAATAATCATCAATAAATCAATATAAAATGAACGTGATTCTATACATAACAATTTAAAATGAATGTAATACTATTCAAAAATAAACAATAATATCAAAACGTACTTAAACAAGCAATGAATTCACTGTTAAATAGTGAAACAAACAAACAATTAATATACAATGAACCATTTAACATTTATGTTTAAATGTTCGTATGTTTTTATGATTTGTGGAGCCTTGAAAAAGTTCTTTGTTGAAAAGAAAGAAATGTTGGTGATAAAGTTGTTTTGGTGTTATTTTGGAAGATGTTGTTTAATCAATAGAAGTACCGGGTGATCAATAAATAGCAGGTGTTCGGAGCCCTGTAGCGTGTTATGTACTGGACGAAATAGAACAAAATTTGGTCACCATACACATTAAAGTATGCGGTTTCGATTTGTCAAGAAAAGAAAAATAGTACCAAACAACGCCGATAGGGGAAATTCTGGCGCTGCGGTCGAAAAATGCAGCATGAAATTTGCATATACGGGTACTTGGTGACACGATATTGAGGATAAAAGGAGGGGTTGCGGGAATTCTAGTCATTCTGCAAGAAGTCGCCCGTCGATGGCGTTGTCACTACATGATCGTGCCTTATTAGTCAAGTTGTTTTATCAGCGGGATGAAAATGCCAATGCTGCTCTTCGTGAATATCGGCGGTTAAAACAGTTACGTAGAGGACCGATGACCATAACTAATTTACGAAGAATTGTTGAAAAATTTGAAAGAACAGTAATTCTTGGTGTGCAACCAGGCCGAGTACGTAAACGTATTAAGCAGGAACAAGTTGAAGAAGTTGCAACTGCCGTTCAGGATCAGGCGATAGCTAATAAGCAAGGTACCAGCAGTGCACGTTTAATATCACGACAAACAGATATCCCGTTGTCGACGGTGCAGAATATATTGCGTAAGATCCTGAAATTTTATCCGTAGAAGATAACACCCATTCAAGAATTGCTCCCAGG
Organism: Thereuonema tuberculata; assembly: GCA_023159025.1. NCBI lineage: Eukaryota > Metazoa > Arthropoda > Chilopoda > Scutigeromorpha > Scutigeridae > Thereuonema > Thereuonema tuberculata. Next base: position 303,195 of record JAFIDM010000007.1, read on the forward strand.
GGACAGAAATACCCGATTAGAGTTTGCTTTGAGATTTTTGTCTCGATTGGAAGTGGATGACGAGTGGCTGTGGCGGATATTATGGAGCGATGAAGCTCACTTCCACGTGCACGGTGATATCAACACACACAACTGCCGTATTTGGGCTGATACAAATCCACACGTTGGTCAAGAGATCCCCTTACATTCGCCGAAAGTCACAGCTTGGTGTGGGTTCACTGCTTCTTTTATCATCGGCCCGTACTTTTATGAAGAAGTTGGTAGAAATGGACTAGTGACTTGTTCTGTCAATTCCGACAGGTATGCCGATATGCTCGAGAACTTTGTGATACCTCAACTGCAGCAAAGAAATTGTATCGATTCTATCATTTTCTTGCAAGATGGTGCGCCACCGCACATCGGACGTCGGGTGAAGGATGTCCTGCGTCAACATTTCACAGATGCTAGAGTAATTAGTCGCGCATTTCCCATGAATTGGCCTCCGAGGTCCCCTGATCTGAATCCTTGCGATTTCTGGTTGTGGGCTATCTGAAAAGCATTGTGTATCAAGGACATATTCCTGACATTCCTACCTTAAAAGATCAAATAACGTTACATGTCAGACGAATAAATGCCGATATGCAGCGAGCCACCGTCGAAAACCTCGTGTACCGCATGCAATTAGTGGAACATCAGGCTGGTGGTCACCTAGAGCCAAATTTGTAGGTTGCTATAATAAACGTTTTTCAATGGTATTTGGTGTGTTGTTATTTACTGTTTCCATTGGCAGTTATGTATTCTTATGTGCGCCAGAATTTCCCCTATTAGCGTTGTTTGGTACTAATTTTTTTTTTCTAGACAAATCGAAACCGCATACTTTAATGTGTATGGTGGCCAAATTTTGTTCTATTTCGTCCAGTACATAACACGCTAGAGGGCACCGAACACCTCCTGTTATTTCCTGATCACCCGGCATATTAAGAAGATTTTTGGATATAAGGAATATCAGATTTATAAACTTATGTAATTACATTACCTGGTCTAAATAGGAAAGTCCAGTAGATGATGGTAATGAACAGGGAGATACCAAAGGTGACGTTGGTTAACACCCACGCGGCTGACATCGTCCAAGGGGTTGACTCCACCCTCGTAGAAGGAGAGGGCTTAAGCCACGAGTAATAGGCAATGACATTATACGCCTTCAGGAGGAAAATAATCGTCAGTGTTATGTAATTCCAATTGGTCAAATAAATGAAATATTTTGAGCATTTGCTCTTCTCCCAAAATATACGGCAGTGATTGACCAGCGAAAGGTGGAAGACGACAATAACATACAAGGAAATACAGATGCGGTAACACAGCCACAGCCAAGGAGGAAAGTGCCACTGCAAAGAAATAATATAATATAATATAATATAATATAATATAATATAATATAATA
>JAFIDM010000007.1:304714-324135 GCA_023159025.1 Thereuonema tuberculata
GAAGTTTATTTAGTACATAGGTTATTTATGATCTAATGTAAAACACCCCTCCCATCTCTCAAAAATTTATCCCCGAACGCTACATCATCAATCTTCACTATGCGGTTGGACAGCTACTCTCGTAGGCCTAACTGAATTTTCGGAGTTTACTCCGTTTTGACAATGAGGGCGCCACATTAAAAGATACAATTTATAATTAAAAACATCTGTGATTAAGAATTCAATTATTAACTCATGATTAATAGTTGATTCACAGTACAATTACAGAATTAGATTACAATATTTTTCGTCTATCTTAACAGAGTCGTTAGTATTAGCTTTCGAAACAAATGAATCGTATTCATAGGGTTTAGGGTTGCCTCTGATTAAGAATGAAATAAAATCATGGATTTTTAATTATTTTTTTATTTATTTATTTATTTATTTATTTATTTATTTATTTATTTTATTTTATTTTATGTTGATTGAATGCTGTATAGAGTCAAAATACTCACTCCCTTGTTTTAAATTGAACAATATTTAAGAATTCTATCAAATTTGAAGGAAATTCGTCGTCTTAGCGTGGGATGTGAAATAACCCTTTCCCTAGAAACTTTCCTAACAGAGCATTCTAATTATACAAGGCTTCAAATGGCAGGACGCCATCTTGGATTGGAATTGTAATGTACGATTACATCGCAGGAAATAAAAACAATGTTACCATCCTTAACAATAAAAAAGCCGTTCCGCCTATTGGTATTGCCCCATATCTTAAACAATATATTCGTGATCGGCCTTGAACTACTCCTATTCCGATAAGATGTAGGTGGACGATCTACTCCACCCATTAAATAAAAAAAAAAGTGATTTATGTTGTAATCAACTGTGGCTGGGCCCTTTGTTTGCAATAGATTACCACTTATTCTCTATTTAGACATCTTAAAAATATCCTTAATTCCGTGCTTTAAAAATTGGCATGTCTACAAATTAAAGTAATGCTTGATTAATTAAATCTCCACAATCACGAAATTTGAAGCTGCCAAATAAGGAAATAGCTATAATTCTTAAATCACGCTAGAAGTCTACGTTGCCCGTGTTATTCAAAACACTAATTAATAAGTAAAATTGATAATTAAAAAACAAAGACTAAATTTCAATTTACAATAATGATATGGCACCTTCCAAGTCATAATGATTTACAATAAATATAACTTATCGCAGTAGTTCTTGTATTCATGAGGGAAAGTTCACAGCAGTTCAGTTTTTCAACAATAGATGTCGCTGAGATATCTCATTACTAATTAACATGCACCTTTTGCAATCTTTTGTGACGGGAGCTGTAAAACAAAACCAGTGATATTTATTTTTTATTTGTAGCAGAAGCAAAGACTCCACAAAATTTCTATCACTGTAATTTTTAAGAACTTTAGGATTGTTCGATAAGCCTGTTTCAGGATTGTTAATCTTCAGTCGCTGAAATTATCTTGTATTCGCAGCTCAGTGTATTAGATAGAAACTTACTAATAACGATGAAAAGATCAGAAAGAGGCATAGCCAAGGAAAACTGTAAAAACTTTTCTTTGAATTTGAATTGTTTGTGTTTGCCATTCGTACACGCACACATAGGGTTGCCATCTTAAAGTTAGTTAAAAGTTAAAGTGTCCCTCTACAGGCCTGGACAAGCCTTTGGGGCGCGGGAGGTCAGGCTCCAGCGTTTCGTGACCAACGGGACGAAGTTGATATCGGGTGGTCAGCCCAACGCTCGCTCGCCTTTAACTCCCAGCAAAGAAACCCGGTACCCATTCCAAAGAGGGCTGGGTAGACTCTAGGACCCGTTTGGAGGTAAAAGAGTATGGAGAAATCCCCGCCCTCCGCCGAGGCCGGAAATCGAACCCGCCACCTCCATCGGGCCCACAAGGGTTGTCATCTGTCCCGTATTACACGCGACGTCCCGTATTTACTGCCAAATCGTACCTTTTCCTAAACCGAATGTCCCGTATAATCATAAAATTTAAGAAAAAAAGGTTCAAAAATAATCAAAATTACTAAACATTAAAATCTTTAATTTTATTTTAATAACTTAAATTTCTATGTTCAATTCGCGATGGAGGTCTGTAATTTTTCTCTGGTCGTTTCACCCCTAGACGGGCCATACGGTTTACCCAGCCCTCTGTAAAATGGGAATTGGGTTTTTTAACCCGGAAATAAAGGCGGGAGAGCGTTGCACTGACCACCCAACCCCAACTTTATACCGTGGTCGAAAAACATTAGAGCCTACCGGTATACCTTTAATAATTCCTGTAGACCTGTAAAATATGATCCTTTAACTTAAAGTTATTTAAATAATTTAGTTAATTTCACGTATGGTAAATGATCATGTATCCGCTAGATGTCATTATTTACACAACGCTTCAATTCGAGTATTATCTACTTACGATTTTGACTTCGTCTTAAGCGGCCACCAGATGGCACTACTTACCCTGCGAATCAAATAACTTAGAACGAATACAAATATCAGTTTTGAAAAAAAAAGACAAAAAAACCCAATACAAATATGACCACTAGTCATCAATTAAATGTTAAATATTATTTTTACCCGTGGTTTAATCAAAGATGTCGGGTCCTTACTGCATAAACAAAAATGGCATCTGTGGATAAAGTCTCCGCATCGTAATAAAGATGTCTGAGTTGTTTTCTGTTAGAAAAATAAAAACATTAAAATATTAAATCAGGCATGAAAAAAAAAAAAAGAGCTACGAAAATGATAACTTATATATATAAAAAAAAAAAATCAAGAATTTCAAAGGAAATAATCAGAGGAAGTAATTTTAGAAATTCAATTACGTTAGGAAGCGAACAGGAAATTCATGATGTAAATATTTACGCCAGACGATTTGGCGGAACTTGGTTTTCAAAAAAAAAAAAATCTTGCTAAAAAATTATTTTCAGGTCCATCAACTTCCGATAATAACAGTATTTTCTTAAACAATAAGCCAGCGAGGCATAAAACAGAATCAAAAGATTTCGCCTCTGAGCTATCATCGATGGAGTCTGAGGCGACCGTTTCGTCCTCTTTCTGCGCTCATCAGCCAGACAAACCCGAGGATAAGGGAGAAATCTTTTCACTTTGTTTTGTGCCTTGTTCGCTTATTAATTATTATATTACTGGCACGTTAATTTTTATTTTATTTAATGTGGTTTGCCTTGACCTATTCTTTCTTCAATTTCCTCTTTGCCTAAGGGATTCGCAGGCCAGGAGAGAAAATTTTTCTTTCTTTTTGATCTTCTGGTTGTGCTTTTATGTTGCTGGGATCTCACTGGCGTGAGTGGAATCCCTAAACCTGGTTTCGCGATTTTAGTTTTTCGTCGAGAGAGTTTGTCTGGCTGATGAGTCCATTAAAGAGGACGAAACGGTCGTCTCAGACTCCCACCGATGATAGCTTAGACGTATCTTTTTAGCCTTGTTAACTTATTATTTATTATTTTAGGGGCATATTAATTTTTATAAGACTATTTTTTTTTTTAATCCGTATAATGAAAATTAAGATTCAGACTTGAAGAAAATAATACACAGAAAATAATATATCTATTTGTGATGATGGAACTGGCAATAATCACCAATTCCAACAGTGAAAGACATAAGAAACTTCATGAACATCAATTGTTATTTCCAGATTTACCTCAAATATATTCCGCAATTTGGCGGAATTTAAAAATAACGAATCGGAAAAGTGAAATGTAAGATCATCCTATTAGTTTCTTCTAATCATCCACTTTTCCAAAATTGTAACATCCTTATTTATATGCAACTTTTCGGGAGGAGGCTGCGACAAAGAAAACGACCCCGGATGACAATAGGTGGGGGAGGGGGGCATAACGGATCCCACTGTTTATCTCTGTTATTTATTTTTGGTTTTGCTTGGTCCTTCATTTTGCATTTGAAACCGGCCCCAAGAAACCTAACTACGTCACTGTTTATTTTCTACTTTTAGGGTTATTGAGTTAGAACAAAAACAGAACCTGCAAAAATGTAAGTACTTGGTATTTGGAAAATTGAATTTAGATTTCGGTTTGTCAGATGAGATTTGGATCTTACAGTTTGTAGAAATGCCTTAAAAAAAAGGGCGAGTCGGATAAACAATGGCATCCATATAGCAGAGATTTTTGCCTCTAATCATAAATTAAACAGTAAAAATATATTGTTTAACAGGAGAAATTCAGATACATAATTGTTTGAGATGAATCAAATGTCTGAAAATGATAAACGATGCCACTTACATGATTTGGCTGCCCAAAATTTTGATTTCCACATTTTGTTGTTGTTTTTATTCTCTTAATCTTGGTTTTTGAGGAGTCACTTGTGTTTCTAAGAAAATATTACTTTCCCTCTCGTATGCCTTCTGAGTCTTTGCAAGGCGGGTAGCCTTGGCTGAAGATAACCTAATAAATTCGAAAGTTTAACAAACAGCTGTCCGAGAGTCTTTTCTTTTGATTGAAAAGGTCTCGTTTTATCATGAATTGATTCCTTTTGTATAGAATTATTAGTGAATTTTGTTTTTTTCTTTAAGTGTTATTATTTTTTATTTTTCTTTCTTCGTGATCAAATGCTTTTTGTGGTGAGCGTTTAGCTACCTATGGATTTCATTTCCACATTTTGATGTTTTTATTTTCTTAATCGTAGTTTTTGAGATGTCACTTGTGTCTAAAAAGAGTTATCGAATACCATCCTGAAACTTGAGGAATCGAGTCATTATGACATTAAATATGAATGAGAAAGGACATATTATACATTACCGTGAAAAGCATTTTACTTTCATTGACCGTTCGCTTCATGATTCCCTTCTGGCTGATGTAATAATTTCCATCTGGTTTGTTGCGTATCATTATCGTCACTTTTCGCTATTATTGTTAAGAAGTCTAAGAGATTATTGTATCTCAATTGGAACCAACTTCTTCTCGTATTTAGACAGACAGTTTACAATTAGGTCAGTCAAACGTTGGCAGTGGCTACTCACAGGTGATCAGTCGTACAATCGATTATCCCACAATACTAGGAAAGTGGATGAGTAAATCTTTCTCCAAAATCTTGTTGGCCTTATTATTATTTTTTTATTAGTATATTATTGTCTGTATGTGTATTTTTCACCTGAAAAAAAAAAAAAATCCAACAAGATTAGGGAGAAAAGCTTATTCACCCCTTCCCAGAACTGTTGTATAATCGATGCTATGTGAAATCTTCTAAATCTGACTGTACTTGCCCAACTGTTCGACGAATTAACGTTTCAGCTCTCAGGAATGTTTCTTGAGTTTCATATTGTTGTTTTGGTTTTTTTTTTCAAATCTCTTTCTTTTCAGTCTCAAGAATGAGTAAGCAGAAAATACCACAGCATCTGCCCTTCTGAGAAAAGAACTCGTCACAGAAAATGTCCCAGTCTATGTCTACAGGTGTCAGTTCCAGGAAAAAAATTTAAAATTTAACAGTTGTCACGCTATCAGTAAACTTTGTTTGCAAGCACTGTTTACTTGGATAAGGTTTGTTGATATAAGCACATGGATGAAAAGTCGAAGATCACTGAACACATCGATAACTGAGATGAGATGATCATCGTGACAGAGTATTGGAGAGTATTTGTGTTAAGGGAAGGTATCAGGTCGAGGGATAGATAGTGGGTGGGATTGATGGCCCCTTCACTTCCCCATTGCATCCTCAAAAACTTCAACAGGAAGAAAAATAAAAAAGGGAAAAACAAAAGCAGCAGCATTAAAATGAAATAGGATAGGCTTTTTTTTTCTTTGTTTTGGACGAAGTGAACAGGTTTTTGTTTACTAAAGTATCATTCTTGTCCTCAATTCCAGGACACGCCATTTGAAGACAGCATCAGTGAACTTTCTCCAGTTCATCAGAACTTGTTTTTTTACACTTCACCTGATCCATTCATCACTCTCTATCGATGATGACATCTTCATTACATGCAGGTCAACTGATTTCGACATATCGCCCTTCATTGATCTGCCCACAATAAACATACACAAATTACAATACAAAAGCATCCTCCTCCAACTAATTACTAAATTTCCTTCTTTTGTTTTACTAATATGTTCAATTGTGTAATTACAACACAATTCTTAACTGTCATTCCATTACCAACAAAATAATACATTTCTTTTTTTGAAAGTCACAATTAATTTCAAAAAAGAATAATTGTATCACATCTGAAACTTGATACCTGTATATTGCTTGTTTATTCCAGAAAATAAAATATATTACAAAAATAAACTACATTTTATATTTTATTACATAAAAAGACAAATTTTTACCTCTACTCTTATTTAAGTTGTATATTCTTTCAAAATCAACGAAGTTTATCCAATAATTGTAATCCCATCTTCAGTCTTTCATTCTTATTAATTTAATTTCTCAATCGACGAAGTTCTGCCTTATTCAGATTCTTTGAATGTTAGTAATTTATTTAATTTTCAGATTTTGGGAATTCAAATTTTCAATGAGAATTTTCAATGAATAATTTGAAAAATTATAATATTTTACAATTCTTATTAATAATCGTATTAATAATCGTATAATCAATTCTTATTAATAATCGCATCTTATAATTCACCAAATAATGTAATATTGCATTAATCAATGTAAATATTTTTTTTATAGATTATCTCAGATTGGTATAAACAAATCTTACATTACGGACAAGCATACTGACATATACTTTTTTTTTTCTTATACGTCCCTGCCTGCAAGCACTGTGTAAGGATAATTAAAATTCGTTGTTATGGTGATCTAACAAAAAGCAGATGGGTCTCAATTGTATCATTTGCCACCAATAATGGATTCAAAGAACCTGATAAGGATAGTTTTTGGCTACTGTATTGACATCTATGTAATCTAAGCCCAACTAAGAGCTAAATACCCACTTCATTCATATTCCTTTTATTGCTTTCTAAAAATATCCCGGTAATAGACTTTGACCGTTGACAAAGTTAATGAGTGAGGCGACATCTGGTGTTCAACTATTGCATTATTGTTATATCATTATTGAAGAGCTAAGACAATAAATAACTTTCATTTTACGGAAAGCGTTTCCTGTAATTGATATTTTTAACACACATAAAAAAATCTCTTTGTTTTATCCTTCTCAAAATCTGACATAAATATAACTTTGGAGCAATAATAAAATTCGAAATGATCATAAAAGAGAAAATCGTTCCTATATTGAAATACAAGACACACCAACAACAAAAGCTCATGAATAGTTAAAGCAAAACAACATACTTTAAATAAATCAGACCACTCTCATTCGCCACGTTATAAATTTCAATAAATTTACAATATAATTTACAATAAAAGAATTATAGATAAAGCTCAGAACCAAATTTACAATTTTTTGAAGGAATTTTATGTTAAATTTAAATATTCCAGAGAAGTATTTACAAATATAATATTTCAATGTTTATAAATAAATTTCTTCAATTGTAGAATATGGGCTTAAGCCCGGTATCCCTCCATTTTAAAGGAAAACTTCATGATTTCTGAGCAGCGGACCATCATATTTGGCCAGTTTGACCTACTTTTTTTTCCAAATATTTATTTTTTTTGTTTTTGTTTTGTTTTATCTCCTGTATCTTCCGTAAAAGATTAAACAAAACATCTGATTTTTATCACCACTAAAAATTACTATTTTTAATTTCTACCTTTTTTTTAATTATGGTTTTTATATAAAATTGATCAAATTTATCGAAAAATCACTCAATTTCACTCATTTAAGTTAAAAAGCCTAAACTTTGAATTTAAATCCAAATTTATTCGTATTGCAATTTTAAGAAATAAAAAGTATATTAGTATATTATTTAATTCTCAAAAATTACACGAAATTCGAATAAAAAATATCGAATATCTAATTATTTGTTAAAAAAAATTGATAAAAATCTTTTTTTTTTTTTGAATCATCGTGAGAAAAATTTGAGACAGTGTAACAACACGCAAACGTTTGATTTTTTTTTTATTATTTAAATTTGTCTTACGAGAAAGTTAATTATTTTCTTTTAATTAATTCAAACTTAATCAAATGAAGACTTTGGGAGAATTTCCGTAGACTTGGTGAATAAAACAGTCTCTCTTATTTGGCTATGATTCAAGAAGCAGACAAAATCAAACTCCATAAAATGCCCTTACGAAAACGTATTGTCAGATTTTTCAAGCAAAAATAAATAAATAAGTAAATAAAAGCATTTGAAAAGCCTGTAAAGAGGTAATCGCACAATTGTCACTCAATTTAAGTGTGCATTCTGATCATTTCTTTTGTTTACATAACCTGATTAATTATTTAAATTTGTTCCTTGTGCTTCGGGCGTGAATATTGTCTCGTTCTAATAGGCCTAATTCACTATCAGCTTATCATTTAATTTATGAAAGTGTTGACTTACCGTAATGTCAATGGATTTCATATCTGCCGGCTGTTGTTCACTCTGCGATGTTGAATCCGCGTTTCCCGCACATAGAATGGGAAAACCTTGAGCCGACCTCACCCAGTGACCTCCTCATTACGTCACTCGGCGAAATGAATTTCCTTTCCGTGATGCATCCCTTAAGCATTAATAAATAACAAAGTGGAACTGGGTCAGTAAAAGCATGGTTTTAATTTGAAAGTTTTGTTTATGTGGTAAATAATTAATATGCTCCTATTTTGATCAATCGTATCAATCAAATTCTGAAAAAATATTCACAAAAATTAAGCAAATAAATGATTTACAAGCTTGAACGCACAGTCTTACGAAATGGAAGTTTATTTGTCAATTTTTCCAATCACACATTCAACATAAATATTACATATGTAATTGTTGTTGAACGAGTGATTGGAAAAATTGACAAATATACCTCCATTTTATAAGACTGTGCGTTCAAGCTTGTAAATCATTTATTTACTTAATTTTTGTGAATATTTTTAAAAATTGTAAATATTACATAAGTAATTGTAATAATTGTTAATTTTTATGAAATTTAATAACTCTTGACAACTGTCGTAACGTGCAACAATAGGGTCATGTAGGTCAATCCTTCACCAGTACATAATGAAGGACGTGAGAAAAATTTGAACCAGGACATTTTCAACTTCAGCAATTGTAGAATTCTATTTCATTTTATTCCTTACAGAAACGTTATGGAATTTTTCAATGTTTAGAAGTGTTAATATCGGAGATATGTTGCTGATTTATTTCAGACAAATCGGTAGCAATTGGATTTTACATTTGTTGATACAGGAAGGAAAGGTTTTTTTCAATAATTTATAATAAAATCAACAGCAAAACTATAGAAGATATATAGTTAAGGTTTTGCTCTAAAACAAACAAAAAATAACATATACAGGTCTCCATTTTTTTGATCGTGCACCCCTAATTAATACCCATAATAAATACTGTACACGTTTTAAGAATCTACACATAGAAGCGTGCATATTATAACACGACATACAACCCAAAAACAAAAATGAAATGTATAGGTCACATTTTGTAACAGCTGTTTTGGATCTTAAACAATTAAAAAGTAATTCCTTGTAATAGATGACATCAAAACTTTTTATTTAAAATTAAAATTTATATATTGTTTGTTACATGTAATAAGAAAATTGGAAGCAACTCAGATCACAGAGAACACCAAAAAATATAATAAAATTATGGGTCAGGAATTATAAGACCAGAAATATGTTCGTGAGATAGAAAACGAGAGGGGCTGATAGTGTATTCGCTGTGAGAAAGTGATACGGAAAATAGCAGGACATGTAGCAAGTAGAGATGAACATGAATGTACACTATAGCCATTCTAAACTTTATTCCAAGGAATGTGAAAAGGTCAAGAAAACGTCCACAGGGATGTATTAAATTGAAAATTTTATTGGATTAGATCGAGAAAAATACTTTTCAAACTACAAAAAGATATCAACAATTAGCAGATACCTTCAATCTTAGGAGCAAATTGAAAGCAGTGGAATATGATGACGACAATGGTCAAAACTTGTTTCTTCGATAACTTTTTCTTCCTTCATCGTTTTTTCTTTACACAGTAAATCCAAATGCATTCCAAATACAATCTGCGAATTTTCGGCATCTCTTTGACTGTGCCCATTTATTAAGCATGAAAAGACATGAGGCTTTTCGTGCAATAGAAAGTAAAAGCTTGATAACAGTAAAAGTGATCCCGCAAACTCGGAAATTATGTTTGATATTATATTTCTGATGATAATGGTCAAAAGTTCTCATAAAAAATAGCATATAGATACAGTGGTATGAAGGTAGGAATAACAGATCATTCAATATCGATTAACAATACAGCAATTATAAATTCTAGCTGGTCATCGAGTTTTAATGGACGATATTTCTATTACTGTTGTGCTGCAGAGATAGGATTTTAATAATTTATGCATCTACATAACTCCAGGAATCTGGAATTATATTAAAAACTTAATATACAGTGATCAAAATTAGAGAATAGTGCTAGGCCTAACACTGCCAGATAACCATTTCATCTTTCTGTGCTACGAATGAGAAACAGGCACAAATCCAGACTTTACTTACAAAAGAGACGTCTGCAGTCGTGATGGAATGCTCTCATCAGCATTAATGTTAATACTACATCATCCGAAATACAACCATGATGCTCTAATCACAGAAATTATGATTGTGTTATTCTCCGTGGCTAATAATTAACGTAATCGTCCAGTCAAGCAAATGTAAACTATGCGTTAGGGAAAGGGCATCGACATTCACGCTTTCCGAATCTTAATGGTTCGGTTCTATTGGTTTACTATGGGAATTTTTCTCACCTTCATACACTAAAATTTCAAAAATAAAAGCACACAGAAAACATTGTAAATATTAAAAGTAGGTCTTATATTGTCTTAAATATGCATGTAAACTTTTAAAGAAGAACCATCTAGTGGTTCATAAGTTATTAGAAAACACATACACACAAATACAAGTGAATGAGGATCTTCATCCTTCTGATCTTGGGAATCTGGGCATACATATTGAATCTCGCCGGTTTCCTCCTAAATCACTGTAGGATGTAAGGGATTGACATTTCTGATATCATATTTCTACAGACATATAAATAAAACTTCGTTAAAACAGTATGGTAGCAAAAATACACATATCAAGAAAACATCTTGTTGTTGTGATTCATGTTGAGATCAGGCAACAAGAATCACAGCGACACCATAAATACAGTAATCAGAGAAATGATCACAAGATGGATCCACGACTCTCCTTTTAAGCAGATCTTTCTAGAACTTTTCAAACGAACATTGAAGATATAGATTGAAAAAACAAAACCAAAAGTCAATTGTTTAAGCAATAATAATAGTAATAATAACAGAGAATAATTGAAGAGAATTTTCCTAAATGACATAAAGAGTAATAATTTGAAAATATGAATCTAAGGAAACAAATGAAACTAGATATACATTCAAATAATGATAAATGAAAATAATTAATTTAAAAATAATTTGCACTAAATCTTTATATATAAAAATGAATGTATCTTTCTTTCTTTCTTTGTCTGTCCTTTATACACTCCTAGGCCCTTTGACCTATCTGGACCAAACTTTGCAAAATTACTCTTTAGGACTCTGCGGAAAAGATAGGCTACCTTAAAATCTGGAAACACCACCCCCAGGGGTTGAAAAGGAGTGAATTCCACACAAATATTGTTATGCAACAATTGGAGCTCGGCGACAATGACAACTATACCCATAGTGTTGTGCAACAATTGGCACGAAACTATTGTTGTGCAACAATTGGACCTAAACTATGGTTGTGCATAATAGCGACATAATGAATAATAATGAACATAATAGCGACATAAACAATAATAATAATAATCAGATGAATTTTTACAAACTAGAAAAGGTCTGACGTGATAGGATTATGATGTTACAAAATTCGAATAATCTCGAACTAGGGGTATAAACGGGACAGAGAAAGGAGTGCGAAATCTTATATTTTCCGATCTCTATATTATTTTCATATCTATGAATGTCGACTTACAAAATTCAAATAACATGGAACTAGGAGTGTAAACTGGGAGGACGGTGAGTGGATGAGCAAACATGGTTCAAAGATACTTCTACGAGGGATTCGGGATAGCTATAGATTTGTAATGAGATCAGACCTTTTGAGTAGTTGTTGTTTTTTGTTTTGTTTTTGTACCAACAGGAAAAGTTTCGAAATGATCTCGCAATTGCAATTTCTTTATCATCTACATTTGGACATTTGTTTTTTGTAACCCGAGCGAAGAAAGGGTCTTTCCGCTAGTAACTTATATAAAAATGAAATTTTTAAAAAAACGAATCTGAAAGTAAACCACGATGGCAACATATGTGTACATACGATATTTGCACTACAGAGAAGAATATAGAGATTTACAGAAATCGGTTACACTTCTAACTTGAAGTAATATTCTCAACACAGGTACTTTTTTCAGAAAACAGCATTAACGAATTAAGCCCTTCTAACCCTACCGGATAGAAGTTTCTTTATTGATTTCAATTCTTTTATCCCATTTGAATATGTATATAAAAGTCGTTGTTTTTAATGCGCATTTTTAATTGCCTGACGACATCCACGTTTGTGTGACGAAACATGTACATTTGTAGCGTTTTTATAAAATAGTTTTTAACCGTTTTAATGTGTGTAATTTTTTAAACCATTCTAAAAATTTTAATATACACCTAAAAAAAACCTTTAATAAGCCCAGAATCAACGTAACGTAAATCAAAAGCTATGACTAATAGCTTATCAAAAACGACATGAAGATGTATCGTGATGACAGTAACTTCTACTGTCTTGATGACAGTAAATTCTGAAGATTAGACCAAGAATACTGAGGACCAAGAATTCCTACTTCTGATTCTTGTCAAAGGACATAGATGAAAACCCTTCAAGATCACTTCAAATCTGTCGAATTGATTCAAATCGTTTCCCAAGATCAGCACAATGATCAACGACACCATTCCTAAAGCAATGCAATGGATATATTTCGGATTTAATCTTCAAAACTAAGTATAAGAAGGATATATATATATATATATATACATCATTTTGGAATACTGCAGAATCTCATGTATATACTGTATATCAGGGATGCCCAAACAGTTGATCGCGATCGACCGGTCGATCGCGAGAGGTTTTGGAGTCGATCGCGGAAATAATATAGGTATCAATACAAAATGATCTCATTTCTGAGGCGGTCATTCATACTCGACACTTTTAAATAAAAATTACGCAGTACGGACGCCGAAAATTCTAGTCTACATTAATTGTTTAATAATAATAGTTTCAATTAAAGTTGAGACCTGTCATTCATTACGCATGCGCACTATATCGAAAGCATTGTTCTCTAGACACACTCGATTGCGTCACGTTGCGCTCTGATTGGCTAGAATTTTACAAATTTTTCTAGAATTACTTTTTCATATATAAAGCAAACGCAGCATTATCTCATTCATTATTACTAAGTTATTAGAATACTTTTACGTAGAATTTGCAACATAAAATGATTGCGGCAAAAAAAGTAAAACCTATCATTTTAATAGTGATTGGGAGGACGAATTCGGCCAAAGATAAGTGTGTTTGCCTTGTTTGTCGAGGTTCGGTGGCATTGCCTAAACGCGGGAACTTAGAAAGGCATTATAAAACCGTGCATGAAAACTATGAAAATGATTTTCCGCAAAAGAGGGAGTTAAGAAGACGAAATCTTCAAGCTTTGAAAAGTAGTATGAAAGTAGCAGAGCAATCCATATTCACTAGACCAGCTAAACAATCAGTAGCTGCAACAATTGCGTCTTTTAAAATTTCCTACATACAGGCAAAACATAAAAAACCTTTCGAAGATGGAATGGTAGTGAAAGAAGCATTTATTGAAGCGACAGATGTACTGTTTAATGACTTCAAAAATGAAACAGAGATTATATCTGTCATCAAGGAGGTCCAGTTATCTCGTCCAACTGTTACTAGACGTGTCGAGTTCATGAGCAGTGATTTGGAGACCAAACTGAAAAGTGATATCATGGAATGTACATACTTTTTTTTGCAGTTTAATGAGTCCACCGATTTGACTGATACTGCCCGGTTATGTATTTTCTTTCATTCGAATGGTATTTTCTGATATGTCGGCTAAAGAAGAATTATTAACAATGCTACCACTGAAAGAAAAATTTTCCCAGAGATGATATTTACAATGCTTTTCTGAATTTTGTAAAAAAGTATGTGCTACCGATTTATAGACCTGTGTGCATCACAACAGATGGAGCACCATCAATGACTGGCAATAAAAATGGGTTTGTTGCATTGTGTCGAGCTAACGATGACTTCCCATCGTTTTTCACATTCCATTGCATCATTCATCAGCAAGTTTTATGTTCAAAAATACTAAATATGAAAGATGTCGCGGACATTGCCACGAAGATCGTGAATTCCATCCGTGTGCGAAGCTTGCAAAGACGCTTCTTCAAAGTGCAATTGGAAGCTTGCGAGTCTGCTGAGCACACTGATTTACTTCTTCATACAGAGGTGAGGTGGTTGAGCCGCGGAAAATTTATAAAAAGGTTCCAGAAATTACTACCTGAAATTATTTCTTTTCTAGATGAACGAGGTGACGACACTGAGATACTTAAAAACGAAAAGTGGCTCTGTGATTTAGCGTTCTTATCAGATGTGACAAATCATTTGAATATCATTAACTTGGAGCTACAGGGTAAAAATGAAACCATTATCGACATGATTAGCGTAATAAACTCTTTTTAAAAACAAACTGAACAAAAAAGAGCTCAAAAATTTTCCAACTTTGGAAGCAAGAGCAAGTTCTCACTTAAATTACGATAATTACGAGACAGAGCTAAAAAACATTCTGAGCGAGTTTGAAAGACGTTTCACTGATTTCTATAACCTGACGGATATTGCAACTTTCATGACTTATCCATTTTCTTGGGGAGAAGTTGAAAAATCTGGGACTGAAATATCAAACTCTTTCAATATGGAGATCTCTTCTGTCCAAAATGAGATATTGCATATAATGTCAGTTATACATCTCAAAGCCAGAGCAACAGATACCAAATTTTGGTCTTTGATACCGAAGACAAACATCCATGCTTGAAACAAATAGCTCTTCAGTTAACAGGATTGTTCGGATCAACTTACTTGTGCAAATCTGCATTTTCAGAAATGAAAATAATTAAATCAAAATATCGCAATCGGCTCACTGATGAACCTGTTATGATGCTTGCGGTTGGCGCTCAGTAATTACGTGCCATCCCTTGAAAAGCAAGTGGATGATATGCAGTGTCACGCATTAAAATCCAGTCAAAATTAGCAATTTAAGACTATGCTACAATTATGTAATTAGGTACGTAACCTTTATGTATATTTTATATTTCTAAGTATGTGCAATAAAAGCATTTTTCTTTAGTAGCTTTGCCTTAGCCTAGTCCAAATAGTCGATCGCCTGTCGCCTAAATATTTCGTGGTCGATCGCAGACACTACAAGTCTGAGCATCCCTGCTGTATATTATTATTAGGAGATTCTACAATATTCCAAAATTTTGCTTTCAAGACAAAAAAAATGGTTGGTGCCTGAAATGTAAGGATTAAAAGCCTTTCATGACAATAAATGAGTTTTTATTTCGAGTTTATTTTAAATATAAAATAATGTTTGTTTGTTTTTTTCAAGAAAACGTAACTGTAACATCTTTTTAAATTCATAACGATGTGACATCTTCTTTCGCAATTCTCACATGAAGACAATTCTCTTTGTAAGACAAAGTTTTCAAGTTTTAGTCATTGTAATCTATGTTCATATTTCTTGATAACTTCTCTCTTCCTCCATTCATTAATACTATAATTAATAAAAATATTACTCATACATAACTTGAATAATTATTCAGAGATTAGAGACTACATCAAGAAGTACGGAAAAATGAATTTTACGATTTAAAGATGAAAACAAAACGAAATAAACTGTATTTAACTGTTTTATTACCACGAAATAAGTTTATAAGATAGAAGACCAGAAGCTGACATTATATACGCTGTAGAGAAACTGAAATGGAATACGGGGCACACGTAGCAAAATAAGTAAATAAATAAATAAATAAATAAATAAACACCGTGCAAAGCCAACAGCCGTCGTAAACTTGATTCCTGTGAGTGACAGAGACCATTTGTTAACGTAATTTTGTTGGATGAAATTAAGAAATTGGTTGGAAGGCGATTGGTAAACAATGAAACCTTGAAACTGCAGCAGACTGATCGCCCTGTAGATAATACAACCAAATGAAATTGCAGGGGATAGGAATGTTACAACAAAGATAGATGTTATGAAGATAGGAAAGAACCAACTTCTGATTCAAGAAGTAAAACAGACAAAGGCCACAGACAAATATCTCGAGAGATCCGTTCAAGATATTTCGATATGATTCAAATTCTCTTCCGAAGATCACTAACATCTTACTAGTTTCCCAATAACTATACGAGGAAAGAAATTCGGAGATTGTAGATTAAACAAAGGAAAAACGAATCAGTTTTTTACTATTTTAATAAGAGTTCGAAATAATATTTTGAATGGATAAACTTTTAGGACACTGTAATTGAGCAGATTTACATCAGCAGATATGAGTTCCATGTAAATATGATTTCGGGGTTTCGAATCATTCCATAAAATATGTATACATGAGATTGTATGATATTCCAGGATTTTTTTGAACTGAAAACAAAAATTAGAAAAAGAAACTTCATTGGTCATAAATAAAATAGGGGTAAGTGACGGACAGATGTGGGACTGCAAACTCTTTGAGGATAATAAATGACTATTATCTAAAATAATGTTTATTTTTTCAAGAAAAATTAATTATGGCAGCATTAAATTTTCAATTATGTGAAACTTCTTCGGTAGTTTTCACATGGAAAAATGCTTCTTTGCAAAACTTTGTAACTTCAAATTTGTTTAAAAAGCTTCTTTGCTTTCAGATCTGTTTTTCTTTGTTAAACAATCTATTAAAAACAAATTTTGAGGTGCAATGCTTTTACTGGAATTGACAGGGCAAATGCTACATCGAGTGTGGAACGAACTTGACTATAGAGTTGATGGTGCAGAGTGTGCAGAGTCACATATCGAGCATCTTTAGCTTGGTTGTTTTTAAACCAAACAACACTCGTGCTTATATAAGGTAGGCAATTTTTAAATTTGTAATCAGCATGGTTTTTAGCAAAAAGAAATGTTTAGTTTCACAAGAAACTTCGTAACAGCAGCACTGTATCTATAATGATGTGAAATCTTACTGGGCAATTTTCACGTAGAAACTGTCCGCTTTGTAGGTTAAAGTTCTAAAGCATCTTATGCCTTGAATCTAAGCTGAATTATTTCTATACCTTCTCTCTTATTCCATTCATTAATACAGTCTGTGACAAAAAAAATGAAGCACACGAGGTATCAGTTACATATTTAAAAATTCATAATATTATCCACACTTCTCAAGACATTCAGTTCAATTCTTGAGGTTTGAAAGTACTTTTTAGATGCATAAAAGAAAAGAAAACACAAAAAAAGAAAAAGAAAAGAGGGAAAACATGAAAATAGACTCTCGAGTTTCTCGGAACATAAATAAAAAGCTTTTGGATTAAAGGATTATTTTTTTTCTTTATTAAAATATGGAAAAACAGCTATTTTGTTTCGACAAAATTCACATTTCATTACTTGCTAGAAAGAAGCAGCTTTTTCTAAAAAAAAATTAAAAATACCTGATTTAAAATTCAAATAAAGAAATTCGGAAGACTAGTAAACATTTCAGAGATTATAGACTAAGGATGGGGAAATGCATGTTAGGTTTAATTTTCTGACTATTTTATTAACTTTTGGCATTTTCAGCAGAAAACGTAAACAAAAACAGTGATTTGAAGGCAAAAAAATAGAATCACAGTGATCAGAATTACTTTGCGCAAGGGATGTAAATTAAATTTACGGTTGAGTAATAGTTCGAAATCATTCTGCCAAATTGAATGGACACGTTTTTAGGATGTTGTAATGCAGAACTTTGGCTTCGGCAGATATGGCTTCACATTTAAATATTTTATTGAAGTTTGCAATCACCCTTTGCCTATATATATCTACATAATACTTGACGAAACAAACAGTAGGGAAACATTCCACATCCCCACGCGATAAGAGGGCGTGTCACGCCTATTTGAATGTAAATTGTGCAGGACCTGATATTAGGTTTTGGAACAGTTGAGGCAATAATGGTTCTGAACAGAAAAGAAAAGATAGTAGGAATGGGAATGGCACCTCCAGAAAACTTACTTTATTTTTATTGTGTATTTTGTTTTTAGTTTAGTTTTATTCCCATTCCTACTTCCTTTTATATTCACCTCTGTATTGAGACCTGGTGTGTTTACAGTGGCTACTCTCATCTGATGATCGCCAATTTAGCGAGAAACAGCTGTTTTGGGATGAGACTTGCAAACACGGTCTCACCCTTTTAAGGAAACGATAGTTTTAATCGAATATTACAACCGTTCATACGTCGAGGACGAAAAACGGACCCAGCCTTGCAAGTTTGAAGGAGCGGTTTCACCTTACGTTTTAGAAACACCTCCCAAGTGACAGTGTGAATTCATCCAAGAATTCCGACGGATAAGTAATGTGCTGACACAGCGTAAAAGGTGCACGGGACGGCCACGAACCAAAACAACAAACGAGATTCATCGCCGTATCTTGGTGCAGGCGCTTACCTGTCATGTGGCGTCAGGAGCTTCTTCATGAAAATTTTCCTAACCATGTCATCTCAACAAAATTTGCAGGAATAGTATGAACTGTGTGTCCGCCATAAGGGCGAACATTTAGAACATATTGCACACAGCTTGGACGGACAATAGTAAGCTAGGGCAGGGTTTCCCAACCGGTGGGTCGTGACTTGATCCTAAAACTATCAGAAACCATCGAATAAACCATCAGAAAAGATCAGAAAAATCGAAAATCGATCATATATAAGGAAGGGATACGATACAAATATGGTTTTATTCTATATTCTTCTATTCCTATATATGTGGAGGCAGTGGCGTATATAGAATATATTTTCGGGGGGGGGGGGGCCCAAGATTAATATAATTAAGTAGACACCCCATGGAAACCTATCTGTTCAACAAAAAAAAAAATATCTTCATTATTTGGGGGGGGGGGGCCTCGCTCCCCCCCTTATATACGCCCCTGTGTGGAGGTATTCCGATAAGGAAAGGTGGGTCGCCAGATGAAAAACGATAAGGAAAGGTGGGTCGCCAGCGAAAAAGGTTGGGAACCGCTGAACTAGGGTATTCGTATACTGTGTAACTGATATCAAGTTATATTTACTGCTTTCAATTTTGGTTTTTGTCTTATATTCAATGACCAT
>JAFIDM010000007.1:359252-374525 GCA_023159025.1 Thereuonema tuberculata
GATAGAATAGCAGATGAACTACTTCCTCTCAAAGTTTAGCCTAGTTGGTTTTTTTATTACGTTTTTTTATATTTTATTATTATTATTATTATTGAACTTTACTTGAGTGCATTATTTGTTTAGTGTAAGCTACTTGGATACATTCAAAAAATAGTTAATAATTTTAATATTAATAATTAATAAGAATAAATCAAGGCATAAAACTGGTTTCTTATTGTTAGGAAACTATGGCACCCCTATGCAAGTTTCCTTTTTGATCCACTTCCGATGAAGAATACTAGTTCCTGTATGAGGTCATTTCCTGTGAGACAAGAAGTGACCATAGACCGGAGTTATTCCATTATTTATTCATTTTCATTAAATTGAATTAAATGCTATTTAAATTTATAAAGCTTCCATAGAATACAAATTATTACAATAAATGTCGCCATCTAGCGAGCGAAAAAATGTCAATTTCTACGTAATTTCTTGGTAGTGAAAAAATAAAATTAGCTCGATTTTAATTGCAATAAAGCTAAATTTTCACCGCCTATCGAATAATAAACAAGCACTTAATTCAAGGCCATTTAATAGTTCAGCTACCGATGTGGGATGGTTGCTTCAGAGATGTTCGATTGAGTTCAAATCATCATTCTCTTCCGGTCATTCCAACATTATTTACACGAATCATTAATTAATTATTAATTATTTTCTCGAATCGACTAACAAACATAGAAATTAGAATCACTCTTAATTCAGGTAGCATGTTTGCACGTGCCATACAAGGATGAGTATTTTTCAATATGACTATGGGTCATTCCATGCCAAGTGGTCTAAACGTTCCCGCCATTATGTCTCCAATTTTGTTCAAATTTTAGCTGTAGCACCGGTAAGGTTTTAAACTAAGTTCCCCAAAATTTGAGGTCCCATGCTTCAATAGTTGTTGATCTAAACCCTTTATCTGAAGGGTAGTCGGTCCATGTTCGCGCAACATTGAACAAACTGCCACTTTTGGGGTCTAATAAAATTGAAATTAACTTATAAAAATGGCTAAAAATTTGAGATCCTGTACAATTTTTCCTGTTGATTCCAATAAAATAAATTTCAACATTATGGATGCAAAATTCAGACAAACAAGTTGACTCAAAGTGTGCTTAAAAATTTGTTGTGACTTCCCGCCACAAATTTTGACAATATTTAGACTCAAACAACTTCCAGGCAAAAAAAGGTATGGACTTGAAATTTTGTACAAGCACTATGCTTGGGCTATATATGTTGCTGCCAAATTTGCAACTATCTACAGTCGCCCTGCAGGATCTCTTCAAATTTGGCACTGTTGGCACGCCCGGTAAAATCTAGAAAGTTTAAAGCCAATTATTAAAAAATAGCCTACCTGAATCTGCTTGTGAATAGTATCATCTGAAAGAAAAAACGTTGCTCTACAAGACTGATGTATTTTCTTTTTGCAATGCGACCATTAAGTAGCCATGTAGGCAGGTCAAAGTATGTTAAAATTTGTGTGTGTGACATATTGCATCCTGATTATGGTATGTTTACTGCAGGATCCCAAGCCTGATTGTGGCTATCATTGCTTCAGGAAAATTTTGCTCTTTGCAATTTCTATGAATTTGAGTCTTAATAGTCATTTAAAATTATTGATATAATTATAAATTCATTCGTACTTCATTTAGGATCAATCCATACCAAACGGTCCAGCATTAGTTGCTCGACCATTTTTTTAAAAAATTGATTTTTTTACTGTTGTTACCCCTACACATGAGTACTTCAAAACAGTCATTATGTTTTTTTTGTTTGATTTCGTTTAAAAATGGCGTCCATTTTTGTTTTAGGGTTTCCGGCATTTTTGCCTTTGCAGACAGTTGCGGGAATTCTCAGCTAATACAGGTATCTAATCTAACTCAAAAATCAAACTCAAATATCAAACTCAAAAATTTTTTCACAGATACCTTTCATAAAGTTCTTTATACTATAAATATCCAATTTTTTTTAGATCCCCCACCAGAGATATTGGCTCAAACTTTGAAAAAAATGAAAAAAGAGCACTTTTAAAGCACTATAACTTAATTAGGAAGCCAGTAACAGAGCTGAAATATTTTTTGCTAAACCTTTGGATGTACAGCTTTTCTCAAAAAAATTTACAGCTTTACAGCTTCATTCCTTCCTGCTAAAAAAAAACCCGGAACTTTGATTTTTGTTCAAAAGCAAACATAAGTTTCAATTCTAAATTTCAGCCATTTGTGTTAGAGATATGGTAAAAAAGTATAGGATAAAAAATATAGTTTAGAATGTGCTGAAAATAATGATTTTTACCACAGCTTTCTATCGTTTTTCTTAGCTGAGTTATCGAAATTATCGCAACTGCAAAGGCCAAAATGCCGGAAACCCTAATCTTAACTGATGTAAGAGCACTGTTTGAACCGCAATTAACATCAATCCAATTTAAGTAAATAACACGGATTTTAATTCTTTGTTTTTCTTTCCAGAAAATGAAAAATTTATAATATTGATATTCAGCAGATATTATAATTGTGTATCATAATTTGATGAAAAAAAAAGTTGATTTTTATTTCTGGCCCTATCTCCTCTGAAACCATAAGACACAGAAATACTAATAAGGGGGAAATGTTAGATGTGAGGATGCTCACATTTTCATTTTTATCTACGTAGGTTATTCGGATGCCTCGAGATACACCGAATCTGTCTTCGAAACAAAGAATTAGAGTGGAAGAACGAAAACTCTCATAGGCGCAATGTATAACAAAGCAGGTGGTAGCGCCACTGTTCTGGCAGAAATCAGTACTGCAGTGAAGCCCACTGCAGCGTCAGTGCAATGCATATACCGTATTTACTCGCATAATTTCCCCTTTTTTTTTCATTAATATTTTGACAAAAAAAAGGGGGGTGGGGAAATTACGCGATTTGAGGAAAAAAAATATGGTGAAAGTGTAAGGAAAACCATGTTAAATATTGATTTTTAAAGCAAGAAATGTAATTAACAACAATTTTATTAACACGCAACATTTACAATATAAGAAATCATATCTCAACATTTGTACAGTTAAGCAATAGGCATGCACGGAAGTGTGTGTGCGACTGTGACGTAATTTCGTAACTCACGCAGCGCAGCCCGCCATCTTTATAGCTGCTCACTGCATGACGTCAGCATCAGCTGCCTGCTAATAGAGAACTTAACTTTATTCGCGAACTTCACGTTTTCACAAAACACTCGAAATTGTTGCACTGATTCAGAAGGAGTCTGCTCTTGTACTGATCGGGGTGGGGGTGGAATCTTCCCCTAAAGTAGCATGGGATAGAGAAATGAGATAGTAACGGTACATTGTCGCGTCGTCGTGAGTTGACCGCCAGTCAAGGTCATGTTGGAAACGCGTTGAAGTAGAGGTGGGGAAATTATGCGATAAAAATAAAAATTGAATTTTGTAATCCACAAAAACTGGGGTGGGGAAAATACGCGATAGGGAAATTATGCGAGTAAATACGGTATATACGTGGAATATTAAATAGTTTCTTATAGTTCTAAGAATTTGTTTTTTTATAATCCCCTCTATTTCTTTGTCCGAGATGCTCACAGTTTCATTGTTATCTATGTGGGTCAACCGGAGTCACGTGACTTACGATCAAACATGTGGTCTCCGAGAGAAAGTTGTGAGAAAGCAGTCACGGTCACGTGTGATGAGAAAATTATCTCAGAATCCAAGACCACGTGATCACAGGTTTGCTAGTTATAATTTGAATATCATTCGTTTATGTCGTTTTCACAATTTTAGAAGAAAAAAAATTAAGAAATAACATTTTCAGTAAAGTAGGCCTCAAGTTCGTTCGAACTTCTTGTCTAAAATGTTGTAAATTTTACAGAACAAATCACTATTGAACTTCAGGAATGAGAACATAAGAATCTTGGGCTAATGTAAAATTATTCCAACCGCAGAGGGAGAGGGACAAAATATTCTTGCAATATATTTTGTACTGTTCTATTAATTAATTAAAAAATATCTAACTCATTAATTACCCGTATTGTATATTTATCACCGTGTACATCGCCTAATAGAATTATAAGCTAACACGTGAGTTAATCGTGTTACGCGCATTCAAACTGCAGTGGCGCCATCTATCGACAGCTTGGGGAGTTTTTCATTTTGGGCAGTTTTGGGACGTTTTTCATTCATCCCACGGGAACTACTTAATGAATCGGGATGAAAAGTAGCCTATATCCTTCTCTGTGTCATAGACTACCTGGATGCAAAATTTCATTCCAATCCGTTGCACCGTTGAGGCGTGATTGAACGATATACCAAACTTATAGATTAAACAAGAAGTTCCTTGTGGTACTTGGCATCTATTTTTCTCGTAGTTAAAGACTAAAGCATCACTTCCGTATCCTCTTTCGAGAATAGGCAGTCCAAAAAACCACCAGCGGAACGGGACGAAATAGAGGTTGCAAAGCCAGTCAGACGCTCGCCCTTTCTGGGAGTATTAAATCAAATTACAATAAAAAAATTTGATTTCAGTTACAATTTTGAAACATTACAAACATTGTAATTTTGAAATTACAATTTTGAAATATTTGTTATAATTTTAGAACTAAGTTTACAAAATCAGGATTAAATAGTGCATATAACTTACACCTTTTGATACCTTTTGATTTATAGTTGATACTTTTAATAACAATAATTCCCAAATTTGGGCAGAAATATCAGTTATTGATTTTCATACTTTAGAATATAAAATTAATTTTAATTTTATAATTTCGGCAATTAACAATTGTGAGGCGATTCAGAAACTATTTTAATTCTGATTTGTATAGTTTTTATTATAATTCAAGAAAAGAGTCTAAAAATTCTCAAATATGAAAATCGTTATATTTGGCATTACTTATAAAAAAAACCGCAAAAATAAAAGTTCTCATTTAAAACTTATTGTTTCCTTATTATATTTGAACTGTGAATGTAAAAATTGTCTGTGGATTATTCAATAAAAATCTGATATTTTTTCTTATTACAAATTTGGAAATATATTATTAGAAATAGCTATTATAAATCAAAATTAATTTGAAAAAATAAAATTATAAACGCCTTCACATTTGTAATGGAAAGTTTCTTATTTTTCCCTATATTATTATTCAATTGTATCATAAAAATTGGTGGACCACTAGAAATATGGAAGAAAATGAAGAAAACTGAAAAAACAAGTTTTCTTAAACGTTGCGATTTTTTTCATTTTTTTTTTTTAAAGTTGTTGATGGGAAAGGGCTTTTTTACAGTATACTCTCGATATCTCGAAGTCGAAGGGACGCTAAAAAAAATTCGAGATAACAAGGTCATAACCAAAACATAAAAATTCACGTAAAAACACAAGATACGGAATAATATTCTAAAAATTAGAGTCTTGATAGATGAGAATAAGTATAAATATGTAATGATAGTTGACAATAAGTCTAAATACAGCAATGATAATTTTAATTTTTAAAAGTAGTCGAAAATAATTATATTAAATCAAAAAGAATTAGTAAAATACAATGAACTTAGAGGTAATT
The DNA here is from genome assembly GCA_023159025.1 of Thereuonema tuberculata. Lineage (NCBI taxonomy): Eukaryota > Metazoa > Arthropoda > Chilopoda > Scutigeromorpha > Scutigeridae > Thereuonema > Thereuonema tuberculata. The sequence goes on from JAFIDM010000007.1 coordinate 364,804, forward strand.
TTTAAGAAATTCTAGCAATATATTTGCTTCGACACAACTGAACAGCGATTTTTCTTGAATAATTCATTTTTTACTTCGATAAAATATTCGATATATTTTGAGTGAAAACTCTTCGACATAAGAATTAAAATTAACTTTAGATGAATATGTAATATCAAGGGGAAAAGTAATTTTTCGACATATCAAGGTTTTCGAGATATCGAAGTTCGAGATATCCAGAGTATGCTGTACTATAATTACAATAAAAATGCTCTTTTAAATCTCTGTGCTATCAATGAATGAATCATCGTAATATCCAACTCAAAATACAGGTCTAAATAAGAAAAGAAAATATGACCAATCTTATTCCAACATGTTGATTGACTTAAAATACTGTTGATAAGAGCTCCAAACAAAGTTTCACTGTTTTTAGTGTATTACGCATCTCTAGAAATTGCAATAAATTTACATGTACTGTTCGTAGTTTAAGTTGCAATAATGAAGCCTGTACATCTGATTAATCACCAAAAGGTTTAATCCAAAAATTAAAGATTTATAAAGAACGACCTCGGGTTTCAATTGCTCTGACCGTAACTATTCTCAAGTAAAATATACATAAAAAGTAGTCGGTTTTATAAAAACAATGAACCAATGAAAATGCAGTGTGGCCCCTGCGGCATCCCTGTGGAGATTGACGTCTCATTAACGTAAGCAAAACTGGAAACACGGCAACCCTGCTGGTGATAATTATAAACTGCAGTATTTGTAAGCAACACCACGTGTTGATGGAGTTTTGAGGTCATTTTCCTAGGTTCTTTTTCCTTTGTCAGAAAGAGATGATTCTGTGATTTGGAATAATGTTCGGTAAAAATGCAAAAATAAAAATTAATAAATAAGAAATGTAAAAAATTATTTAGAAAGGTAAGAAACGGCAAATTTCTTAAAAAAAAAGGCAAACCTAGTTAATACTGGTTCCGTGAAACCAGGATGTAAGGGTTGTAGGCATTGAAAAATCACAGAAAATATAGAATTTTGGACCAGCCTTTTTCTGTTGGAAAGCCAAACATCGCTTTGTTTGGAATCCTTACGCAGAAAAAGGACACTTACATTTTTTTTTTGATTTGGTTGAACTACGGTCATAATATCTTCCCATTCCAAATTCCTGAGCAAGACTCAGATGAGGTTAATAGAGAATCTACTTTTATACATTAGACTCCGGTCTCGCTATAACCGATCGCCGCTTTATCCGGTCTTGATTCCCCACCCACTATTATCCTTATATATTATTTCTCAAAGCTGTTTTTCTGTCGGAACGCCGTATTTCCGTTAATACTTCATCAAATTCAATGATTGAGACATCATTTTGAAGATTACGTTCCCCGCTAAAGACGAAAAATAAACAAATTGTTTAAAATTAACGTTTATTTTAAAAAAAACTTTATTTTAAAAAACTTTTTATAAAACTGTAGACACGCTTTAACAGAAGCGACTTCTTTTCGAAAACGAAACCTTCTAGCGTTGTAACCTTCAAATATATTCTTTTTTAAAATAAAAATGCTCTTTAAAATGATATTTCATCGTTTATTTAATAAGAACAGATAAAAAAACAAACAAAGATTAATATTTTAATAAAATTAAAGGAATTATTACAATAAGAAACCTAAAAATTTGTCAACTTCTCATATATTATTTATCAAAGTTTTTTTTTTTTTATTTCCCTTAATACTTCATCAAATCAATGATTGACATATAGTTTTGAAGATTATGTCCACCGCTAATGACAAAAAATAAACAAATTGTTTAAAATTAATATTTTCGTTAAAAAATGTTATTTTAAAAACCTTTTTTAAAAACCTTTAGTTGTAGAAGGCACACTATGTTTAACAGCTTTTGGAGTTGCTTATTATTTCTCAAAGGTGTGTTTTTTTTTTTTTTGGTCGGTGCGCTCATGATTGAGACGTCATTTGGAGGTTGCGTTCACTTAAATCAACGTTTCTCCTCGCAAGTAAGTACCAGATATTATTATTTATCTATTGTTTTGTATTATTTATTTATTTTTTTATTACTTAATTTTTCATTACTTTACAGCGTTTGGAACGTTACGTTATACTTCTCCTAACCTTAATAACATTGATCTGCATGACAAGCAAAGGTAAAACAAACATTTATTGCCGAGAATTTTCTTATCCTTATATATTATTTCTCGCCGCACCAGCATGGTCGAGCGGTCTCAGGCGTCGGTCTGCCGTGAGGCCAGTGTGCTGGCGTCCGGGTTCAAATCCCGGTTGTGAGCATGGATGTTTCAATTTCCTTTCTTGTGTTGTAAAGCCTCTTCTTCACTTTCTCTTCGGTCTGACGTCATTCCGTAATGGCATCCTAGAGAAGGCAACGGGAAACCACTCTAGTATCCGTTCCCAAGAATAAGTTACGGTTTCTCCTAGGGGTTGCCCTTCGGGGGTCACTAGGGTCCGTGAACTTTCAACCAATCTTCGGATTGAATTACTGTGTATGTATGTGTATATTATTTCTCAAAGCTGTTTTTCTGTCGGAAGGCCGTATTTCCGTTAATACTTCATCAAAATCAAAGATTGAGACATCATTTTGAAGATTAAGTTCCCCGCTAATGACGAAAAATAAACAAATTGTTTAAAATTAATGTTTTCGTTAAAAAACTTTATTTTAAAAACCATTTTATAAAAATGTAGACATGCTTTAACAGAAACGACTTATTTTTCGAAAGCGAAAGAAAATTTCAAATAATGCTGTAGCGTCCTAACTTCTAATACATCCTTTTTGGAATAAAAATGCACTTTAAAGAGATATTTCATCGTTTATTTAATAAGAACAGATAAAAAGACAAACAAAGATTTATGTTTTAATAAAAATAAACGGCTTATTACAATAAAAAACATAACAATTTGTCAACTTCTCATATATTATTTCTCAAAGGTGTTTTTGTTTTTTATCTCACTTAATACTTTATCAAAATTAATGATTGAGATATTTTGAAGATTACGTTCATCGCTAATGACGAAAAATAAACAAACTGTTTAAATTATTGTTTTCGTTAAAAAACTCTTATTTTAAAAACCTTTATAAAAATGTAGAAGGTGCCATCTATTGAATCTGTTCATTTATTTATTTCCACATTACCATTCGGTGACTGATCAAGATACCATGCGAATTATTCGCACGGGTCAACCTTTTTATAAAAATGGAGAAGGCGCTATCTATTGACAATGGGTTTAACTAACATGCACGACAGCTGTTGGATTTGTTTATTATTTCTCAAAAGTGGTTTTTTGGTGCGAATTATTCGCACGGGTCAACTAGTATATATAATAGCTGTGGATTCGCAGCGCCAAAAATCTATTTCTCTTACAGTTCAGTTCATGAAAGAAGAGCTTTTGATGATGTAATTTCCTTATGGATTGATGTTTCCAGGACGTAATAGCGCCATCTTTTGCTAAGATTCGTAACTGAAATCTTACAAACATTACGAAAACATTCTGGTTTTTATAGTTTCTACAATTACGAATATATTGTTATTATTATTTTAATAATTTTATGGTTTTTTTTTTAAGATTATTTTATTGATAAGTATTTTTTTATTAATTGTTGAGTTCACTTTGATGATGTCATACTGGTGACGTTTATTCCAGACGAAATCGATCACTACGTAATGACCTTTTATGGCAAACCCTTCTTTTTTTGAATAGGTTCTCTTGTGCTGAGGACCAATCAGGTAAGACCTCGATTCCAGGAAGTCTTAATCTCCACGGTGCTAGATAATCCCTTGAACTATGCACACAAGCATCAATATTTCTTACCTTGCTTCAATAGTTATACTGTCCTCCCAATGAGAGATGGCCGCCCTGTTTTTGTGAGATCTGCGCATGTATCATCGATTAGTCTGGCACTTCCGTCTGATGTTATGACAGGACGCCGCCATTACGGTAAAGGCTTGTTACTTTGCAAAAGAGCATTGTATTTATAAATACTATATATTTATTTATTTATATAAATACTTATTGTTAGCAACTGGTATTGAAATAACGCTAAATAGTCGAGAGAAGTTTTAATTTGGCGTTATCAACATGTCTTTCTCAGTGAAAACAGACTCTGTCTTCCATTGTCACAGGAAAACATAATTGATCAGCTACCGGAAGGGCTGCGCAGTTCAAACTTCCGCCGGTCAACTTTTATTTTGAGGACAATAGACCATTTAAATGGTTGCTTCCAATTGTTTATTCATTTGTCTGCTTTATGGAAATATTATTTTTTTAATATATTTAATATGTTCTTTATTTTATATCAAAACAGATTACCAAACACACGAATAAACATTTTTTATTCAATGTGTAGTTATGAATTAGAACTTTTTAATGTGTTTTCCGGCCATTCGTTTACCCGCGTAACAGGAAGTCTATTGAATTTGATATTCTTTTTCTTTGTAGATCCTTGTTCGGAAATTCGCACGTAAAGGTGACAAAAAATTTCCGCAGAAAAACAGTAAAATAGAATATCTAAAATCCATACAATAATATGAATCCTTATAGTAAGCCACTAATTGGCAGAGAGTTTTAAATTAATTGGATTGAGACAACTTAAGTAAATAATACGGATTTTTTTTTCCAGACATTGAAAAATATCTATGTCTTACAAAGGCAACATACAAAGATAAGTAAGTTAAAGTACAGTCAGGAAGTCTTAGTTTGCAATAAGAAGGCCTTTTCATGTCATCTTATGTATTTAAATAAGACGTTTTTACGCAATTCCGTAGCACTAAGCCATGGCCTGTTTCATCTCAGACTTTCTCAACGCCAGAACGAGCGCCAGACCACAAAACTCTCTGAAATATCATGCTTGCGCTGAGGCGTTAAAATGTCATTGAATAAAAGGTAAGGTATAATTACTATCAATCATTATTCCATTAGCCGCAGATTGTAGGTGTGAATCCGAATTCGGAAATCCCATTTATTACCCTAAAATCAATAATATCTTTACATTTCTCTGATAAATTTTTAATGTCTCAAAGCTGTCTTCTTTGATTGCTTTATTCGAAATTCATCATAAAGAATATTAAAACGGAAATAAAAATTTCTTTACTTAAATTAAAATTCCATCGTAAAGAAATTATTATTCAAACAAACTATAAGATAGATGACTTAGCAAAACAAGAATAGAATAGAATAGAATGAGTATAACACAGAAAAAAAACCTGGAAAAAATAATTCATAATACAAATGATTAAAATAAAGTGCTTTAAATAATCTAAGAAAGAAATTTACAAATATATTTAAATTTCATAACATCATTTACAAAATTCCAGAAATACTAGAAGACAGGATTTTTAATTAAAGTACTTCAGTTGCAGGGCCATAAAATATCATAAAAAAAGATTTAATTGTAAAATATTGTAAAATATTCGTTAGAGAGTCTTTGAGGTCGAAAGACAACGAGTCAAGTTTCTGAAACTGAATTAATTTTTTAAATGAGAAACATTGGTTTTTATAATATTTACATAGCGTGATTGGATTGGAAGATTAATTAAAATATACAGAATAATTGGATAAAAACATAATGAACTTAAATTAATTAATTAAACGGCTGCAACCGAAAATCATTTAAAAATAAACAGAACATCAGTAATTAGGAAAAAGAAAACGAATGTTTTAAAAAAGTAAACGGTTAATGGTTTTATAATGAATAAAATACAAATAAATAATTTCTACAAAAATACAAATAAATGATATCTATTAATATTTACATATAAACTTTTTACAATATGGATATGCATAAAAAGGGAAATGTAGATTAGGGCCTACATGTTCTACAGATTCAATTTCTTTAGATGACAAGAACAATAAGCACTTTGTTATAACTTACATTTTGCTACGTAAGCATTTATATTTCCATGTCCTTTAAGAATTTGAACTAAAGCAAAAATCTGGTAACTTAATATCAGAGTAAAGAGTCGTGTACAGTAGGAAAAACTTTTTTTTATCCGTATAATAAAGCCCTTAGAAGTCTGAGCATTGTTCATTCCACGAGTCTATTAAAGTAATTTTAATATTTGTTTTAAGTTCATTAATTGAGAAGGGGAGCGAAGTGATTTGAAGTTGATCATCTTTGGCTGCTGCTTTTGTTTCTTCATCTTCCATTCAAAGCCAACTATATCGTGATGACCTTTAACATTAAAAAGTGCAATTTTATATAATAAAGCTTGAATATATTGTCAAGAAGGGTATTAACTATTGCTTGTAAAGATGATTTGGAATTATTAAGAATGTTTAACAGTTAAGTTTTTGTTTTCCAAATTTTTATTGCATTTTTTTTCTTATTGTTTAGCAAATCAATTAATCAATAAACAAATAGGCAGGATTTTTTATTTATTTATTTGTTTATTGATTATCTTTCTTTAAAAATTTTATTCCTTAAAATTTCTTTATTTTTTTCGAAAATAATTACATACTTCGCATTATTTAGTGAAGATGTCTGAATCTGATTACTTTTAATCATATCAAACCACTCGCATATTAATGGATTGTCTAAAAAAACTAGAACCCATTGTTTAAGATATCGATAGACATTCATTGTTTAGGTTCTAAAGTTTTAGATGTACCATTTCAGCAGACAATCTGTACGCCATCGGAGGGCCATGCCGTGACGGAAAGGATCTTGATTCAGCTGCTCTAATACAGAACTGGTTCTAATTTCAAAGGAGATGGCTTTCTATTTCATAGCAGCCATCTGATACCAGCGCTCCTAGTGACAAATTGAAGAACTTGAAATCCAAACGATTTGTAGGTCTATCCGTTTATTCGAAATTACTGACTACAAAATTATTTTTCACGAGGTCATCTTTTCCCTGTGTTTTCGCGGCTAGTTTTAGAAAAAAAAAACTTCATTATTAATTAAAATCACAGCAGAATTCTAGTCTGAAATTCTGAAGCGGTAGACCTATTGAAATCACGAAAACATGTCGTGGTTGGTCGAGATTTAACGAGAAAAATTTAAACTTAAACCGAAGGAATACAAAAAGATGACAAAATGAAATACAATTTCCTGTTTTAATTAATTCAAAAGATCCTTTCGCTTATTCGATGCATTGAATAAATGATGATATTATATAAATCAATGTTTATTACATCAATCCTTTGAATAAAATGATAATCTTAGCATATTAATACTCCTTAAATATCTTCATTAAACAATATTTCGAAAATATTAGCTACACAGAAGCTCGGTTATAACGCGATCTTTCGGATCCAAGATCTCGAAGATCGCGATATAACCGAACTTTTATTAATTTGCGACGTCAAATGTCATATATCTCACCCTATTATCGCCCACACGATTCCAAATCGATTTAAAATGGTCATTTCGCGATTACCTACATCATTCAGAGCTATGTGAGAGAATTTTATATTTATAAATACCTAAATCATTAACTTTTCAACATTTTGATGGGTTATATTAGCCAAAATCGATTTGGCGCCGCCATCTTGGCGTCTTGTACAAACGACGAGTCACATGGATCTAAACTAGGTATTCATACGCCTATTAGATTACATGGGCCTCTTTACTGGTTGTCATTGGCAGAAAAATAGATCTCGATATTCATTTTAGTTAAACGAAAAACTCCGCGATTCTGGTATTTTTTTAAAAATATATTGTATTTGACGTATTTTCGTGAAATTGGGGTGCGTATAGAGTCTCAATTACTGTAAATAATAAGGAAACAAGCATATTAATTTACATCTTTGATTTGATTTTAGGCGAAAAAACGGTAAATTTTGCAACTTTACAATTATATACCTTTTTGAAAATAGACGGGTCCAAGACCCAATCGCGTTATATCCGAATTCGCGATATAAACAACCGCGTTATAACCGAGCTTCTGTATATTTTTTTCATCAGGCTGAAAAATAAATAAAAAGAGAAGAACATCTTTCGTTCCTTCTCTAAAACATACAAATAAACATGAAATCATACAATGATGACAAAACATTATAAAACAGTAATCCATAGTAATAGTGAATGATATCAATTTCGATAACGTTCAACTGTTAGGATAAGAATGACATAGTTGATAAAACAATTCATTATTTTAAAACAGTAATATTGAATGACAACGTTCAACTGTTACGATAACAAATTCATTGAAAGACAACCGAAAAAATTATTAAATAAACGCTAAACTTTTGCACCTTGGATATATTTTTTAAACAAGTTTAGCTAGATTTTATTTACTTTTAATGATTTATCTTTATTGAAATATGTTTTGGAATTAATAAAACATGATTCTAATAAAAGTCTGTCTTTTTCGTTTTTACACTTGTAGACTAATTTAACAATAGGGATTGTGCGAATTGGCAATTGTGTGAATGCCCAATCGGAAATTTCAGGTTTTTTGTTATTAAATGCACGATGTGTTCAGCCAAAAGTTCTGGAAGTACATCCGTAATATATTCCCTGGCAGTCTCTGCATTGTAAAGAATAGATGACTCCCAAGTGCAGTAGTATGTCATTTTGGCTATCGAATGGTTTGATTTTAGATAGTCTGTCATCTTAAAATGCTTATCATCTTATAATGTTTTGTCATCATTGTATGATTTCATATTATTTGTATGTTTTAGAGAAGGAACGCAAGATGTTCTTCTCTTTTTATTTATTTTTCAACCTGAAGAGGAAAATAGCTAATCCTTATATATTATTTCTCAAAGGTGTACGCCATAACTCCCTTAATACTTCATCAAAATCAATGATTGAGACATCATTTTGAAGATTACGTACACCACTAATGACGAAAAATAAACAAATTGTTAAAATTAATGTTTTCGTTAAAAACCTTTATTTTAAAAATCTTTTTTATAAAAATGTAGATACGCTTTAACAGAAGCGAATTATCTTTCGAAAGCGAAACAACATTTAAAATATGTTATAGCGTCGTAAACTTCAAATATATCCTTTTTTGAATAAAAATGCACTTTAAAATGATATTTCATCGTTTATTTAGCAAGAACAGATAAAAAAACAAACAAGGATTGATATTTCAATAAAAATAAACGATTTGTTACAATAAAAAACAAAAATTTGTCAATTTCTCATATATTATTTTTCAAAGGTGTTTTTTTATTTCTCTTATTACTTCATCAAAATCAATGATTGAGATATCATTTTGAAGATTACGTTCACCGATAATGACGAAAAATAAACAAATTGTTTAAAATTAATGCTTTCATTAAAAAACTTTATTTTAAAAATATTTTTATAAAAATTTAGAAGGCGCCATCTATTGACAAAGTGTTTAACTAACATGCATGACGGCTGTTGGATTTGTTTATTATTTCACAAAGGTGGTTTTTTTGTTGCGAATTATTCGCACGGGTCAACTAGTATTTTCGAAAAATTGTTTAATGAAGATATTTAAGGAGTATTAATATTCTAAAATCAATGTTTGTTTTCTTAAATAAAACGTAGATATAACGTCCATAGAGAAGTGTAAATTTCCCGCCTATGGAAGTAGATTTGGAACGTGTAAAATCGAGTTTTAAAGCTATTATTCACTGGCACTCTACCCTTACATTGCCATTAGCATTGTCAAATGATATGTCTAAAGAGACCTTAAGTTGCTTTATGAGAATTTTTGCCGCCTTCCCGCGCTCCCTTTATGAGTATTTTTGTACTTCTTATACGTCGTCCAAACTTTCGTGGACGCTGAGCCTCCTCGCCCCCTC
>JAFIDM010000007.1:374625-388202 GCA_023159025.1 Thereuonema tuberculata
GAGGGGGCGAGGAGGCTCAGCGTCCACGAAAGTTTGGACGACGTATAGGACTCAAGAAATATAAAACTTAGACAGTGTATAATCCTTAAATATGCATAACAAGTTTCAAAAAGATCTATTCAGTGGTTCAGCAGTTAGTAATGTGGACACGCCCACACACACCGATTGTTTTGATGAGCTTCATTTTCCTAATTGTAAACCGCAATCGTGACTGGAACAAAATATTTTGTATTTAGTTATGGTTATTGGAGCGTGCAGTCTCTCTTTTTTTTTCCGAATTAATTTGGCTCAAACTGATAATTAACACTGGATTTTTTTTTTTTTATCCTAATTAATTAATCACGGATCACGTGAGATGACGAACCTCTCATTAAATATTGACATAGAGGCAATTGGTAATTTAATACAAGTTGTCTCTCTATCTGTAAAATGAAGGAATGTTGAAATAAATGATATGATTGAGGTATTGACACTTCAGGAACTAAGGAAAAAAAAAGCTGCAAAGATCAAAAATGGCCGTCAATTTCAAAAACATCTGTAAAGTAAATTATATTTTTTGGAAGACTTAATAAAAAAAAGAAAAAATTACTTAAATTAATATAAAAATTTACAAATAAATAAATAAATTATAATAATACCTTCAGGGGAAAGTTGTATATCTTCTTCTGTACGGTGCAGTTACTGGTTATTTATACAGTTTTCGTCGCGGCGAAAGTTGGACGAGCAAACACATTATCATTGACTAATTTCTCCAGTATCAATGCCGTAAGCTCCGCAGAAAATATCAATCTCAATTATCAAAAATAGGAAATATTAAAAATCTCACATACATCTCCTTGAAATCGACGAGCAACGTTATGAATAATTTCCCTACTTGATTTTTGAGACCTTTTCCTCGTCGAAATGTTGAATGTGAATCAACGACCGCCATTTTCTCTTACATTTGAATGTGACCGACAGGTCAGGAAAGGAAAATCTATCATCTGCGTTGCATTCTGGGAGGTTCATCTTTGGCCATACTGATAATAGGTTTTGATATCTTTGGTGACTGAAATGCCTCCCTAACAAAAAATAAATAAATAAATAAATAAATAAATAAATAAATAAATAAATAAATAAAAATAGAGTCGTGACTGACTCTACCACAAGGTCACTGTAAATTAGGCCTACTCCTATATGGATAATAGTATTTTAGATATTCAATATCATGGATAATAAGAAATAGTTCGTAAATAACAGAATTAAATAAGATAAATAATGCAGAATTAAGACTAATTAAAATGTAAACATTGAGATTAAGCATATTTAACAACATTTGAATGCAATAACAATAAACATTGTACTTAAAAAGATAGTTGTTATTTTTTTTGTATTGTTTTGTTTTTAATACACTAGGTTCTTTTTTTTCTTTAGTGTTTACGAACACTAAATTGTCTTTCTTCTCGATTAAATATTAACCACCAACGATCGAAGCGACATCTGGAGTTGAAAGCAGGAAATAATGGTAAATGAAAAATGAAATAACACAAACGAAGCTGTATTCAGAATTGCCGTTAATGAGAGAAAGTTCCAGAAAAAGGAACAGCAGCGTATTTACGATTTCGGAAAGTGCTAAACTTTTTCCTGAATCAGTAATAGTCTAACGAATATTTATGCTATTTTAAAAATTTCAAGGCCTATATCCCGTCCCTCTTTAACATTACGAAATATCAAAAGTCGCCTATGCATTGCGAGACTAGACGTGCACCACTGAGGCTTCACTTTGAGGACTTGGGAGAGAGATTGAAGACCAAATAATTTAAGTTAAATCGTAGATAAAAATCCTATCACATTTCAAAGAACTTAGTTTTTTAAGTTTTAGGAATTCTTATGTTTTATATCAATGAGTCGACTGAAAGTGTTTCCGAATGTTACAAAAACGACAGTTCACAAACTTCCTTTTTATTTCTACCTGTTTTCCACTGTTGTGCACATACCATTTTTTCCGTTACAGGTATAATTTTAAACACAGCGAAATCAGATCGTCTTTTGTTTAAGAAAGAATGGCATCTGATTTTCACCCATTAACAAATCAGACTGCCTCATCTTGCATTCGGTTGAATGCGTTACGCGGAGGCACGAATTAATTTTGAAATAAAGAATAAAAAAAAGCCTTAAATAAAAGCAAAATATGAAATCATTACATGCTTATTCATAAACTTCCATCAATTCTTAAAGTAATTGACTTGATGTGCGAAGTCTTAATATTCCAACTGCACATTTTTTCCCCTGTGTTTGTGTGGACTAATTTTTAGGGGCCCCTAGGGCGGGCTAGTGGTTTTATGTCACACTCTGTAGTGGCCAAACAGTTAGAGATAATAGAATAAAACCTCAAAAAGTAGGTGACCACGTCCAAAAACATCAGACCCTGTAGGACCACTCCCTGACCGACAGTTGGGGGGTCAAAATTGGTCGCTTCCGATAAAATCTTTAAAAAAAAAAACGGTATTCTGTCTGTCATAAGACTTTTCCAATTTTGTGACCAAACTTTAAGAGACAGATTGGTCATGCAAATGAATAAAGTGTAGATCTGTTTAAGACAAACAAAATGCTATAAACATCTTTCGAAAAAAAATTTTGATTTCCAAGATGTCGCCTTTTAAAGGATCACATTTTGACTTTTTCTCAATTTAAACGAAAAGTATGGAAGTTGGAAGAGAACATTATATTGAGAAAATGTTGATATTTGAAATTTCTATCGAACGATATGTCAGTCATTCACAAACGTTTATGCGTTTGCAAGATACATGCAAAAATGAAGTGATTGGCGGCAACCTCCCGTGTGAGGCGCCAATCCGCAAAACACCTGAGTTGTTTAACTGCAAAGTGTATAAAGTTTTTTAGCGGCCTCTAGGTTACAGATTGCCTGTAAAACATAGGGACAGCTCTTGCTTTTATGCTAGCTGGATGTCACACTCTGTAGTGGCCAAGCGGTTAGAGATATTAGAATGAAACCTTCACCCATTGTGTTCAGCATCAAAAAGTAGGTGACCACGTCCAAAAAATCAGACCTGTCGGACCACTTCCTGACCGGAAGTTGGGGGGGGGGGGTCAAAAGTGGTCGTTTCCGATAAAATTTTCTTTATAAAATTGTGCATATTATGGGACTGCTTTGCTTTTGACACTGTCTAAAAGCATTAATTATCTTGTTTTTAAAAATTTGGTATGATATCTAATTATGGTCAACTTAAAATATCAGCACGATCATCCCCCCCCACTCCTCAAAATGGACCACCCCCAGCTGCACTCACAATCCCCACTAGGAGATGGATAGCTGACCATACACCTACAGTCCTCACGCTGAAAGATGAAACTCCCAGAATGCAAAGCAGATTATAGATTGTCCTATCCTGGCCTTTCGCTAACATTGAAGTAGAAGAGAAGCGACCTCTTCTATTTCAATGTTAGCAAACGGCCAGGAAAGGACAATCTATAATCCGCTTTGCATTCTGGGAGTTTCATCTTTCAGCGTGAGGAGGACTGTAGTAATGAATTTAGACACTTTATTTGATAGCCTTCTTCAGAAGATAAAATTAATTTTTTTCTGGTTTTTCACATTTCTTCTTCTTCATGTTTCGTTTCTTATTAAAAAAAAATATAGGGAAAATAGATAAGCCTCTTTTTATATGTTTACCGTAGTTTGTTTTTTCTTAATGCTTTTGGAAGGGAGAATGGAATTTGGCTTCGTTGACTTTCTCCGACCTCTTTCTTTTACATCACGAATAATCACGATGCAGCTGATTCGAATGACACGTGATATCCAATCGGAAATCATATCAGAACGTTCTTGCTGGAATTTGATTTCCACTTGATATGTGATCGATGCAGATGAGATATTGCTGATATGGCATTGTATAATTCGATTTCAATCACTCCTAACAGTACAAAGTCTTCTAAAAGAAGATATCCTAACTTATCTTTTCCATCGGCTCTATGACTATCGGCTCTATGAAAAAGGTAATACACCTTTTTCTGCAGGTTATAAATTAGTTTAGGGAGTTCTCGATATACTGTTCTCGCCAGCAATAATAAAATATTCTTCTACAATCCTACTTCTGAAATGAGTTTCAGTATGTCAGATCTATCACTCCTTTGCTATTGGAGAGTAGCTTTCGAGTGCACCAATCAGAAGCTCTCGACATCGGGTGCAATGTGGGTATAGCATTTCAAACCTGACAAATATGCAAAAAAATACAGCTTTTTTCGTCTTAACGTTTCTCCTAAAATTCTCACAATACACAGAAGCTCGGTTATAAAGCGATCTTTCGGATCCAAGATCTCGAAGATCGCGATAGAACCGAACTTTTATTACTTCGCGACGTCAAATGTCATATATCACACCCTATTATCGCCCACACGATTTCAAATAGATTTAAAATGGTCATTTCGCGATTACGTACATCATTCAGAGCTATATAAGAAAATTTTATATTTATAAATACACAAATCATTACCTTTTCAACACTTTGATGAGTTATATTAGCCAAAATCGATTTGGCGCCACCATCTTGGCATCTTGTACAAACGATGAGTCACGTGGATCGAAACTAGATATTCATACGGCCTGTTAGATTACATGGGCCTCTTTACTGGTTGTCATTGGCAGAAAAATAGATCTCGATATTCATTTTGGTTAAACGAAAAAGTCCGCGATCCTGGTATTTTTTTAAAAATATATTGTATTTGATGCATTTTCCTGACATTAGGGTTGGTATAGAGTCTCAATTACTGTAAATAATAAGGAAACAAGCATATTAATTTACAATTTTGATTTGATTTTAGGCGAAAAAACGGTAAATTTTGCAATTTTACAATTATACATCTTTTCCAAAATAGAAGGGGTCCAAGACCAAATCGCGTTATAACCGAATTCGCGATATAAACAACCGCATTATAACCGAGCTTCAGTGTATAAGGGGAAAAAAATACTAGGGTGGGTTTTCTTGAAATCTTAAAAATGCATTCTGATAATATTTTTATTATTTTTTGGGCCTTTTTCTCAAGAAAAACCTCGATAAACACCTGCTTGTCCGTAACTGTTCGCAGTGGTAAAACCCTAGCAACAGACCACAGCAACCGGCTCTTTGAACTGTGACGTAGGTTCAAATAAAAATCTGAAAATCGAAAAATTAATTGTGTACTTATCCTGAGAGAGTTTATTCTCATCGACGGAAGTATTGAATTTTGCGAGCTTCAAATTAATTAAAATGAATCGAGTTTAGGCCTTTTAGCACAAGCATTTGCTGATTTAATCAATTTTAAGCAAATAAATTAGAATTAGAAAATTGATTGTTCCTATTTCATGTACGGTATTATAATAGGGTGTTTCCGAACTTATGTTACAGAAAAACATGGTACAAAGAGGGTACGAAAACCAACAGCTTTCATTACGTAATGTGTGTCCGGTCTTGCACCGATACGGCGCTACAGTGTTGTGGCTGGTAGACAATCATTCATGGAAGGGCTATGGCCTATTTGGTATGTTGTATATTCGAGGAGATGTTCAAAGTGACGCCTCTCTTGTTCTAGACAATAGTGGGATCGCTGGAGCCTTGACTGCCGCACTCGTTCAAAAATGCCAGCATAGTAAGAATGGTGTTGCAGGCTTCGACAATTCGTTGACGCAATTCATCGACAGGTGTCGAGGCTCTTTACATGGCCCAACAAAAGAAGTCAATCGGATTAAGATCCGGCGATCATGGAGGCCATGGGACTCCTGCGCAAGGCCAACAGCCATAACACTAAAACGACTGCAGCGCCACATCGGTGCA
The DNA here is from genome assembly GCA_023159025.1 of Thereuonema tuberculata. Lineage (NCBI taxonomy): Eukaryota > Metazoa > Arthropoda > Chilopoda > Scutigeromorpha > Scutigeridae > Thereuonema > Thereuonema tuberculata. The sequence continues at coordinate 380,436 of JAFIDM010000007.1, forward strand.
ACACCGGACACACATTACTTAATGAATACTGTTTGCTTTCTACCTCTATCCACCATATTCTTTTATAACATAAGTTATGAAACACCCTGTATAAATACGGTAAAGCCGTTTCCCTTTTGGATCATCTTCACTAACTTAAAAAGGAAAAAATAAATAAATTGAACTTTTATAATGGAGCAATAAATTCTTTTTAATTGTCAATGCAAGGCCTTGGAGGATAAAATACAAGCAACATTCGATACGAATGGAGAACAACAATTATTTAAAAACATTATTATAATTAGAAAATTGCAACTTCTGTAATCAATTAATATACAGTGATCAAAGAATAGAAAATCGTTTTGGTTTTTTCATTCTTTTAACATTAAATTTCAAAATTCTGGTAATTTCTGAATGTTGATTTATTTTGTCGGATAGCCTTGGATTTATGATTTTGCAATATGACTGAAAAGAAAATAATAATCAATAATAAATATATATAATTGTCATTTCGTTTTAAGTTTCTGTTTTAAGTTTTTACGTATTAAACAAATGCTTGTAACAAGGAAAAAAAAATCTATAAAAATTATCTTTATTCAGCGGAAAACTCATGAATATTATTGATTTTTTTCATTATTATCATGTCCGTTCGTTGTTGTTTCTTCGAAATTGTGTGTTATTGCAAAAGAAGAATGTTATTATTAAAATAAAAAATGATTCAGCCGATTTGTTTTTTGAATGATGAATTGGAAATTTTTTTAGGAAAAAAAAAATGTTTTCCTTCTCATGTGTCTTTTTATCTGTTCCACTCTTTTAAATTTCATTTATTTGTAAATTAAATAAAAAAATAAATAAATAAAAATGCTTGTTTTTAGAGATGAAACCGCGAATATTATTGATTGTTTATCCTCTATCTCAGATATTTAACCGTCTGTCATGTTTCTACCAAACGGTGCGTCGAAACTAAAAAGTAATCGTCTTGAAAGTTAATTGAAGGACCATTATTTATTTTTTCCTATCTCCAAAGTTATACAGATTGATCCAAAGCCGATAGGTAATAAATATGAAAAATAAATGTTGCAATGAAGCACATTTCACTTTGTAGAAATCGGTTTTTGCCTATTTCTTTTTTTCTTTTAAATCCACGGATATATCGAAGACTAAATTATTAAACTTAAAACAGAAACTAGATATGGACGAAATGTCAATTCTATATATTTATTACTGATTATTTTTTTCTTTTCAGTCATATTTCAAAATCATAAATCACAAGGGTATACGACAAAATAAATCAACATTCAGAAATTACCAGAATTTTGAAATTTAATGTTAAAAGAATGCAAAAACCAAAACGATTTTCTATTCTTTGATTACCGTATATTAATTGATTACAGAAGTTGCAATTTTCTAATTTTCTAATATTTTTAAATAATTGTTGTTCTCCATTCTTATCGAATGTTGCTTGCATTTTATCCTCCAAGGCCTTGCATCAGTGGCGTAGCGTGGGGGGGGGGGGCCGCCCCGGGCGGCACTTTTTTTGGGGCGGCAAAATTTCATAATAAATAATATCCTGGAATCGGAACTAAAAATTTGAACCATTTAATAATTAATTCTCGCTGAATATTGTCACGGTTTATTATGAATTTCTCCCTTGTTTTTATTTTGATTAGTTCGCTTTATTTCCAACTCTTATTAATTTCTTATTTTTTCTCTTTTTTATTTTTTTGTTTCTCAAGACTTTCTCCCTTTCGCTACTTTGTATCGTTTCTTTTTGTAAAGAAAGAAAATCATGAATTGTAGCAGTGCAATTGAGTCAGTGTGAATTGGGCGACTGATGTTTGAACTCTTATACTTTGTATGAAAGAATTAATTCTCGCTGAATATTCGTGGTGAACAAAACCAAGTGAGTATTACAATTTTTATTTTTGTTTTCCTGCTAGTTAGAAGTATTTTAGGGACCGTGCATGTGACTGGTGCTGCCAGTGGCGGCAGAAATTGGAAATATTGTAAGGAGAGCTTCTAACAATAACTTGCTTATGAAAGGTTGCATGCCCATTCTTGCAAAAAATTTCAATAATGGGCAAAGGCAGCATTAATTGCTGCGTTGTTGGATGCAATAGTACTTATAAAATACAGAAAACGTTCACTTTTATTCTTTTCCTGCAAGACTATTTGAATTTTTTATTTTTATTATTTGTAAATAATCTAACTTTTTGTATAATTACATCTTTACAGAAACAAAATTTTATATAATTACCAGTATATCTCTTTCAAATTGTTTTTTAGGCCAAATGGTTCCACCTGGGAACCAACTAAAAATTCAAAATTATGCAGTCAGCACTTCATTGGAAATGAAAAGTCAATGCACCTACTTCGTCCAAGTTATTTACCAACTATTTTTCCCAATGTATATAAACGAAAACAAGTGCCATTCTTGAGAATCGATTCGGCTATAAATTACTTTGAAAAAGATTTGTAAAAGTAGAAGGGTAACAACAAGCTATATTTTAGAAAAGGAAATATGGCTGCCGCGTCCCAACAGTTGGGACTGCAATAGCCGCCAATGGAGCTGTAGTCGAAATCGGCCATCTGTGCACGGTGCCTTATGTAATTACTTATACTTAGTAATATTATTAAGCATCTTCATCAACACACAAAATAAATGTAATAATATATATATTTATTCTAAAAAATGCAAATTTCCAAGCAGAAAATCGTCTCCTCATTTTCAAGCCTAACTATAGAATAAGTTGCGAAATTCTTAACAATCTCAGACTACATGCTACATAATATTAACTAGTGTTGTTAATAACAATTAATTACGGTACCATAATAGAGTTTAAAATTTTACAAAAATAATCAAATTCTTTTAACAATCTAATTCATCAATCACAACCTTGTTATTGCAACCTAAATACAGTGGAACTTGGATAATTCGAACGTCTTTAATTCGAAATCGTGGTTAATTCGAAGATTTCTCTTGGTCCCTTGAATTTCTTATTAAATCAATGTTAAAAAATCGTGGATAATTCGAAGTTCAACTTCCTTAATTCGAAGTTTTTTATAAAAAATTTCGAACCATAAAGACTTTTCGGTGTTTCATCGTTAAGAAATTCGACACGTGACAACTGAAATCCCTTCCCGCCACCTTTCGACACTTGACGCCATTCGACACGTGACGCTTCAGACGCCATTCGAGCTTCCTGCTGTCAGTGTCACCATGTCTTTCAGTAAACCACGCGTGTACAAGAATTTAACGTTCGCTGAAAAGGTCGCCGTCATTCGCGAGGTGAAAAAGGGTGTGAAGAAGAAATGCCAAATCGCCAATGAGTACGGTATAGCGCCGAATTTCGTCGGTACATTGAAGGACAAACCAACGTAAGTGAAGCTGTTTTCCGTTCATTAAACATGCTTGATGATTTTGCTAACCTTAAGCGACTGAATTCTACAAAACAATCAGACATTGCACAATTTTTTGAAAAACTATAATTTTCTGTATTGAATGTAATATGTAGCTTACGTAATATAAATCTTATTTTGTTTACATACATATAGTGTTTAAGTCTTTCATACCATGATCTTTCTGAATAAATATTTACTTATTGACAGAATAATCATTTCAAGCATTCAGTGGACCTGAAATTAAAGTTAAAAGATGTAACTTGTTTAATTCGAAGTTGTGGATAATTCGAAGTTTTGTAGTGGTCCCTTCAGCTTCGAATTATCCAAGTTGCACTGTATAATTTTGTACCAACATAGCTAATCCTACGATACAAGAATTGACTTCAACTCCATCATTTCTATTTAAATTTTTCTCCCTCGTATTTCTAATATAAATACTTTCAATTATTTTTCTTATTTTCGTAGATTTTCCAACGCATAAAATTTTGATCTCATTATTGCTACAATGCGTTTTTTTCTAAATACAATGTTCCGCCACTTCAGATTTTTCTACCAATTTGTTTCTTATACAGTAACCATGTTCAAGAACTCGTTCTTTTACTTTCCCCCAGATAAAATGCATCGCAATTCATACAATCCATCTTGTAAATTATTCCCATTTCATACTTTCACTCACTATAGTAAAAGATGATTTTCTCCTTGAAAATTTGCATTTTAGAATAAATGTTTATGTTAATACATTTATTTTTGTGTGTTGATGAAGATGTTTAATAATAATAGTAATTATAAGAGAGTTGAATTGAACAAGTATGGAATATTTACATACAGTAAACTTCCGATTATCCGCGGAATTGGGTGGCGCAGCAACCACGGATAAGCGAATTCCGCGGATAATCCGAAATAGGACAAAAAAGGACGAAAATCAACAAAAAAATTCTTTTAACATGTTTTATTTACATTAAAATGGCAATACATACAGTTACAGTACATACATTATAAACAATTATTTTATTTTAAATTATTTATTTATTTTTAAATGTTATTATTACGGGAAGGCTCTCCCGTAATTTAGTGTAACCTGCCGGCTAAGCTACGCCCACAAGGTCGTTCTTTAAATTGTTAGTTTATAATTGTCTTCACTTACTTTGTTAGCCTCTTTTATTGTTTACCTTATTCTAGATTTAAATTGTTTTTTAATTCCGAAATTTATTATTCAGTAAAAAAAATTAAAACAAGAGAGGTCTGCGGATAATCGGGAGTTTACTGTACTTAGTAATAACCAAAATCTTTGTACCTATACTAATTAGATTAGGATATAGTGGTAATTCAATGAATAATGGTAGATATATCTGAATAGTAAATATTATAATATGACTTATTCAGAATTACATATCCATTTTTTTTATAAAAAGAACGGGTTAGTTACGTAATTACGTAATTTAAACAATAAATTCGTTGGCAAAGTAGGGTATTAGTATTAGAAAGCTGATCAAAACTCAAATTTAATAATTTCAAAATCGGATAATTGTAATGCGTTTTGGGAATAGTACAATAGATGGCCCAGCTAACGGCAGCCATTTATTGTCGCCATTTTAAGCGTTTGATTGACAGCGTGAGTCGGAATATCGTCTTCGTTTAAGTTGCACGTTGCAGTTCTCGGCAGATTGAAGAACACCTACCTGTAGTCTACCTGTAAGTCAGTGATACTTTGATTGAGAAGAAGATTTTAATATGGATATTGAAAATGAAGGTATGTAGCATATTACTAGCTGTATACAGTAACTTATGACACAATTTTTAGGCTTTTGTGATCTATGAAAATTAATGTGTTTGGTAAATTTTTTTGTACAAATTAGTAGAATAGTTATGTTTCCGAGTTCGTCCGACTAAAAATTTAAAACAGAATGTTAATATAGACTATCTTAGGAAGTAATCTAAAAAGAAAAAAGTAGCGGAAGTTTGGCGTTTTATTTACTATGATTTTGTTTCATATGAGGTGTCACTAAGTGTGGATTTCACTATTATTGAGTGTTTCTTGTTTTTTTTTGTTTTAGGTCACTCGGGGGATAATTACCAAATGTGAACGTCATATCCTGATGCATTTTCATGTTTAGAAATGATTCACAAATGGGGTTGTGATGGATCACAGCAGAGTCAATTCAAACAGAAGTTTGAAAACACAACAGACTCAGATGCAAATATCTTCCAGAGCTCCTTCGTTCCACTGAGATTACAAACTAAAAAGGGCAAAATATTGTGGCAAAATCCAGTGCCATCCTCCCCCCCCCGATATTGTAGGCCCATAAGAATCAGGTTCAATCATGAAACAAAGGATGTGACCAAGGATGAAATCAACTATATAGAAAGTCAAATAAAAGATCTATCAATAAGTAGAGTACCTTTAAAAAGTGGATCTGATCTTGAAGTGGAACACAAACTATTATTTGCCATGGTTGATGGGAAAACATGCAATGCTGCTACTAACACAACATCTACAATGAGGTGCTACTTGTGTGGGCTGACTTCAAAAAGTTTTAATTTCTTAACACAGAAGAAAGATGTGAACCCACAATCACTATCATTGGGGATATCCGCCCTTCATGCGAAAATACGGTTGTTCGAGTCAATCCTTCATTTGTCATACAAGATTCCAACTGGAAATTGGCAAACAAGATCTACAGAGGATAAAAAGACTATAGCAGAGACAAAAACAAAAATTCAAGAGAAATTCAAACAGGAGATGGGTCTTTTAGTAGATATTCCTAAAGCTGGCTATGGAAATACGAATGATGGAAATGTGGCTAGAAGATTTTCCAAGACCCTAAATTATCAAGCGAAATTACTGGAGTCGACGAAACCTTAATTTACATATTGAAGATTATATTGGAGGCAATATCAAGTGGACATGAGATTGATGTCGCTAAATTTGAAAAATACGCATATGAAACAGCTCAGTTGTTTATAAGGTTATACAGCTGGCATTAGATGACACCAACCATACATAAAATTTTAGTGATTGGTGCTGAAATTGTTTCACATGCCTTGTTACCGATTGGGCAACTATCAGAGGAGGTTGCTGAAGCCAGAAACAAGCACTTTCGTACATACAGACCTGGGTTCGCAAGAAAATTTTCCCGAGAGGCTTGCAATAGAGATGTTATACACAGATTATTGTTGAGCTCAGACCCTCTTTTGACAAGTATACATCCTTTGCCAAGAAAATCAACGAAGCCATTTTCCAAAGACACCATCGATCTCTTCTGCCATCAAACTGCTACTTCAGCCCAAGGAAGTCCAAAAAGTGTCCATGCAGACGATGAGACAAATAAGGAGAGCTCGTGTGACGAATCATCATAATTTTTTCCTATGGCATCGTATTATTTTGTAATAAACATCCCGTTTTGTGTTAATTCTTGTTTTATTTAAGTTTCCTATAGTAAATAAAGCTTAGGTAACGATTTTACTGACATTTTAATAACAGAAGAGTTTTGATCAACTTTTGATATCAAATACCCCTATGTGCGGCGGTCCCAAATTATGAAAACCTCCGAACGCGGTCCCAACGTTGTTATTAATGAAACATTGTGTATTGTTGCTTAAAAATCACTTTAAACGTGCCATGCAGGGCCCCCACAAAGGAGGGTTAGTCCCCCAGCACCGGGGCTCGGCCGTCAAAGGGGTCCGGGCTGAGACCTACAGTATGTTTACTGTGGGTGACCGCATGTCCTTTTTTTTATATATATTTTTTTTGGCTCTCGATTTGGAGATTCTGTTTTTTTTTTTAGTCTTAAGGTGACCGCAGCACTTAATACTTGGGGTAGCTCTTACCTTACAGAAGTCTGCCCACCCTTGCTGTAGAAGTATGAAATCGTGTGGTATTTTCGCGATGTTTTTGGCTGAGAATTTATGATTTTGTTCATAACATGGGGGGAGGGGGGGGGAAGGCCCGGTATTACTTTTGGTACCTGCGCCAGGAATTTGATGGGGGGGGGGGGGGCCTGGTGCCATGGCTGGTAAATCGCAAGCACCATGAGTAATAACGCTTTAGTCATAAGTCGCACATATTCGGACAATACTTAAATATGTTGAGCGAAAACTATAAGATTTGATATGTAATAACTCTGGCTATCCTTCACAGTCATACTGTTATCTGTCATTAAAAAGGTTTTCGTAATTTGGGACCGCCGTTCAGAGGCTTTCATAATCTGGGACTACCGTTCGGAGTTTTGCCAGTTCGTTAATAGTTACGTAATTTACAAATCCGTAAATTTCTGTAAATTTTGGAGCCTTTTGGATTTAAATACCTAAAAAAGGGGGCGGCTGAAACCCACGCTACGCCTACAAGAATTTAACGTTCGCTGAAAAGGTCGCCGTCATTCGCGAGGT
>JAFIDM010000007.1:395436-409744 GCA_023159025.1 Thereuonema tuberculata
ATGCAAAAGGTGGACAATAATAATAAAGATATTAATTTACCACCGACGGACGGTTTCAATCTCCCACGGGAGACCATCTTCAAGGTGAGGACATGACACAAGAAAACAGAAACGACACAAACATGTTATTTTTAATTTGTTTCAACATCAACAAAAGACTCATGTTAGAGTCTTTTTTTTTCTTGTGTCATATCCTCACCTTGAAGATGGTCTCCCATGGATATTGAAACCGTCAGTCGGTGGTAAATTAATATCTTTATTATTATTGTCCACCTTTTGCATTCTATTGTTATCCCTCATTTACTAATTTTTACTCGTTGCCCGTCAAACTACCTTCTATAATAACTAGAGCCCGATTTTTTTTTCCTGATCTTTACTTTTAATTTTCAAGGGATAAAAATACTTCTCAGTATACCCTGAGTCCAGTAACATGGATTTTATTGTCCACATAAATGCATATGTTGGCTATTATGAGTTTTAAAGCATATTTTCGTCCATTTGGGGTATTTTTCGTCTTATTTAAATGCTTTTTGATTAGGGAAGTATGCTTGGTTCTGAAAGCTGTTTTTGTGCATTGTTGTAAGCTTCAACAATTCTTTAATTTTTCTGGGTTTTTTTTTTTGGGGGGGGGGGTCGTTTTAAAAAAAAAAAAAAAAAAAAAAAAGCGGGAAGGAGGATGGCGAGCAAAGCAAACAAGATGAAATTCCTAATTTTTAGGTTTTTTTTTCCCTCTTTCTTTCCCTGTATGAGGAGTAGAAACTATTTTATAGAAATACTGTTTAATTAATTGAAGTCGATTTGAATAACTTAAAATATGTTAAAAAAATAAAATAAAGAATTGTTAAAAAAAAAATTAAAAGAAGTATGAAAACTAAATTATTTATATTTGCAATTTTAAATAATGAATTTTATAAATATAATTAATTAAAAACCCGCAGCCAATAAAGATTCTTTAGATCTATAAGCATATACGTAAATCAAAATAAGGTTAATTGTATGATTATGAAGATGCAAGCATTACATTTTTACATAAGTCTTCATATTGGCTTTTTGAAATTCCGCTGCATACCTGACAGGTTACTCTTTTAAAAGTCATTTTAAAACCTAAATATAACAATAATAAAGTTAAATTCATCACTTTTTTGTCACCAACCTAATTACTAATCACTGAAAATTTTCCTACTCCGTGAGAATTGCACTTTTAATTATTTATTATTAACGACAATTGTAATTAGAGTGTACTGTGACGTCATTGCCCGCTGGGTCTTATTCCCACATCTCCTACGAAACACCGACAACCCCATCCCTGGACTCCAGCTCCCTGGCTAAATAATAACGACTCCCCGTGTCTCATTATCATACGTCTTGTTCCAATCATAAGCCGCGTCTCATCCGGGTCTTCGCCAATTTCCAGCACAAAGGGAGGTCGCCATTTTTTAGGGAACGAGAGGCCGAAGGGATTGCAAGCTCGTTTCCCCTGATCAATTTGTCGGCGATTATTCGACTTTCTTTCGATTTCGGACGATAGTTTTTGGATGATGGACCCTTCCGCAATCACGCAGCAGGCGTTGGCTGCTGCTGAACTCGAATTAGGCCCGAATCCGAATGCACTGGCTAAAAACTTTCGACGGCCTTTCGATCCGGTCGCCCACGAGTTGGATCCCAATTTTCGCTTGACGAAATTCACCGATTTAAAAGGATGAGGGTGTAAAGTCCCCCAGGAGACTCTGCTCAAACTTCTGGAGGGACTGAATCAGGATGGAACCACGACGGAACACGACCAGGCCCACTTTCTTCACCTGGGAGCCATTCCCAGAATCGGTAAGTCGCAGTTAGGCTTAGGCCTATTGCCTACGCACACCCGCTATACCTCTGGAACAAGCCCCCCGACAGACTAAACGACCGATTCGATAAGGTACCGGGATCCGTTAAACCTGGAAATCGCGGTTATTTAGTGTGTTTGACCTTTATTTTGTTTTTTTATTTGTTTTCGAAATAACGGATACACCGGTTTCAAGATGGCTTCCCACCATGCGGTGAACGCTTCGATGACGTCACAGCATTTGGAAATGGCGCCAAAACAGAAAAATACGTATAGGCATGTTTGCAATTCGACGATTCATTTTGTAATTTTTACTGATTTTCAGTGTTTAGAATAGTAAAAAATTGCTCCTAATGAATCTCTTTTTATTAACTTTCGTTTTCTCAAAAAGAGATATTAATAAGTGAATATATATCAAATAATTATAACAAATAGATGACATTATAATAAACTACTGTGTTTAGGTGAGGTACGTGCAACTGCAATATTATTATGAAGTAAATTAATTATTGAAGAGAGTACATTAAACTCTTACATTTTAAACAATAGAAAATCGACATGCAGATGAAAGTAGGATTAAAAAAAAAGCTTAAAAATTGTACCTGAAAATTCTTTATAGGTCTAACTCAGAAAGATAAATTAAATAATTGATTTTCGAAGTAGTGTGTGTCAATATTCTTGGCCACTTACAGTTGTTGTGCTCCAAGTAGAACGAATATTGTCATTAATAGAATAAAAACGAAAGAAATAGTTTTTTTGTAAGATTTATTTTCTGTCTTTCGTTTGGCATTCAAAAAAAATAAGTTCTTGTAAGAAATATAAAGTAACAAGGCTACCTTCATCTCAGTTTAGCCAGTCTGGGTTGGGTAACAATTACACTTTTTTGAGAAGTAATTTTACGACAATGGCTAGGGATATTTAAGATTGCAAAGAAAAAGACAGACGATCATTTGAGTTTTAGCTCAACTGTACACATTGTTTAGTGATTATAGTGAGCTATAAATGTTATTATAGAATACCATATATTTGTGATGTAAATTTGTATATTGCTTAAAATTTCACACAATCAAAGTATAGAAGTCAAATGTACACACACACCCACACACACAAGAAACAAATGATGAAACAGTAAAATTTTTGGTAAAAGTCTAGTTTACTGTACCGGATGTTGGTGGTTTATTTTTTGTTTTGTTTTTTTGCGTCGTCAAACATGGCCGTTTTCGAACTATTTTCAGAAACCGGAAGCGGTACGATCGAAGTTTTTTGAAGGGCAAAAAATTGTTTCAAAGGTTATCTACAGATATATCCTGCAGCTGAGCAGACCTCACTTAAGCTAACCTACAGCTAATCGGAATAAATACTTCGGTCCTCATTCGGATGAAATTTGTTTGGAACGGTCTTACTGTCACCAATGTATCCTTACAAACCATCCGGCTGGTACCGGATTCTAGACTTTAGCCTAATTTTTAAATTAAATACTTGTAATGCATCAGAGATAAGTTTTGTAATGATTTGTACACAGAAGGATAGTTGTCTAACTTTAGCTGTTCCATTAGATAGGTCCTTGAAAGTGAAATGATAGGAAAATTTGGTCAATGTTTGCTTGGAAGTAGCCTTAACTCTTTACAAAACTTGGTTGCAGTGGCGCCACTTCAACAAAGTATTCTGAATTTGTTCCCAAGCTCTTTGCTGTTCAGTTTTTGGCAACCTGACAAATTGTGATAGTACCACTTACGTCGATTACCAGGGAAGTGTTGAAATTTGCAGTGAAGTCGTTCATATAGTGCATATTACTATTATTTTGTTACTTTTTTGAAATCTCAACTATTTTCTGGCAGTTGATGTACATTTCGAAATAGTATCCTGTTTTGAGACAAGTGAAAGATATGTTCAACATTTCTAAACGTACTGCAAAATTCATAAAACTAATTTACAATCCTTAAAATAATTTGACTTGTTATTAATATAGCATATGTTAAGGCTTAAATTGGAATAATTAATAATAATAATAAAAGTAAACTTGTCTTTTTGAAGCAACTGAATAATCACAGAACGAAAAGAAATAAAGAATCATTTGTTTTTTAAATTTACAAAGTAGTAAGTATTGCTGGTTAAACTTTAGTGTGAAGAGATAAACAAATGAACATCTGCAGTGTTAAAATAGAAATACAGTAAACCTCTCAAATCCGATGTGAATTTTTTCTTTTTAATAACTAAATTCTTTTCCCTATTTTGAGTCAACTCGGCCGGCGCATTCATTTTTACCATCTAATGTAACTTCTATTTGCCAACCTATGGACTAGGGAGTCCTGAAAACACTCAAATGTAAATATCGCCACAAAATGCTCAGTGTTAATTGCCGGTATTGATGGAGGGGACAGCATTAATGTTTTTTAATACATATTTAATAAAACGTATTGTTTTTAATAAACATTTGAGTGCAAAATTGTGAAAATGGGGTTAAATTAATTACTATGTTTTATGGACTATAAGACGCACTTTTTTCTTTGAAAAATTGCCTCCAAAATTCAGGTGCGTCTTGTACTCGAATGTATTTTAATGTTATTTTTTAAAAAAATTGCTTAAAAATTAAGGTGCATCTTATAGTCCGTAAAATACGGTATACCTGACATTACGTCTTCACAAAAATTGAGTTATTTTAAGAACACTCTCAGTAGTCGACTTTTCTGAAATCCGGCCTACTGGGCACCACATTAGGCCGAATTTGAGAGGTTTTACTGTATAGATTTTTTTTTTTTATTTTCGAGATTTATTATCAAGAATAATACAAGTGTAATGTGCATTCTGTTAAGATATGTAGATACCAACAACAAAGAACTTCACATGTATCTTTAGGTCATCTTACAGTGTAAGACCAACATTGTGATTGGTAAAGAAATAAAAATTGCAATTTCCTTTGGTTAGCACAGATCATCAGTTATAGTTAGTATTGTTGAACTTCAATTTTCAGAGAGAATTTATAAATTTTTATTGAAAGTCAACCATACTTGCACAATATTTACGGATTAAAAGCTTTAAAAACCAATAAACACTTAACTATGTTTCTGGTCTCCACATTGGTCATCACCTATTCTCATTTATTATGTGTGTTGTAAATTAAAGTGGAGACAAGGAAATTTAGAAATTCACCCTTCTTAGATTGCATGAGATTTAATGTAAATCTTCAACTTACAGAATCAGTAAATAAAGCTATTGACAGAGGTGAGCTGATATCCCAAATCTCACTCAAAACTATCAATACCTTATATCCAAACGAGTATTGGGTAAGAATTTCTACAAATGGCTCTAGACTTAATGGAGAAACAGGAGCAGAAGCTACTGTGTTTGAAGCGGAATTGTTTGCAATTAATGAAGCTCTATACCAGTTAATAATCAGACTTTATACTGATATTGATTCTAGGTCAGCAATTGCAAATAATGATACTTCGAAAAGCTCGCTTATCCAATCTATTGAAAATAAATACAAGATTGTCAAAAATAATACAGAAAACTTATTTTTGCAGTGGATACACAGGGTCTTGGAGGCAACTAAGCAGCTGATAGATTAGTAAAAAAAGAACACATATACAACAAAAACCTAAGAGAATGATCTCTCTTGAAGGAAACATTAAATCATTGAAAAAAGTTTCACAGTTTAAATTCATAAACAACACAAAAGATAAACCATACGAAAATATATCAAACTTATTTAAAAAGATTAGAGATCTCGCGAGAAAGACATCTGTAGCAATCTTCCGACAGGACATGACTGCTTAGCAGCACATTTAAAGAAGATTAATATTTTGGATTCTGATTAAATGTATTATTTGTGATTGTCCTTATGCTAAGATGAACAAAGACAACGATCTGGTCTGCAATAAATTAGATGAGCAGAGAAGAAAAGATTTTCCTGGACTCTTTGGAAGCAGTATCGAAGATGTTGTGAGTCAGTTTGAGCCATTGGACATCATCATTTTTAGTCAATTTCATAGCATAAGATTTGCCATAAAGCAAAGGTTACTATAAAAAAATGTAGAATTTTACATATAAAAAAACATTTCACGATGTAAACAGTGACCCCTCGCTAACTAAAAACAAGAACAAAGAGTCTCGCCTTGACACCAAAAAGGCATTCCTTGATTCATTAAAAAATAACATTAGATATTAATTTATTTCAGACTAGCTGGGTACCGTTGCTTCGCTTTGGAACCCTTGCATACACAGCATAAAAAAAAAAAAAAAAAACTATTTATCAAATTAATATCGAGATCGGAAAATATAAAGAGTTCGCAGCTTGTGGGCCTTCTCCAGATAACTTAGATGTATTGCGGGTTGGCACTACACACCTATATATCGATAAGGCAACTTTAAAGCGAAAAGATAAATCCCCTTTATTCCCTATCTCATGAGAATTTCTAAAAAATCCGGCCTTATTCCTTGTCTACACCATAAAGGGAACCTCTGTGCAACATTTCAGATTTCTAGGTCCAACGGTTTGGGCTGGGCTTTGATCAGTGAGTGAGTCGGGACTTTTCTTTTTATGTAATTATCTAGATCAGTGATGCCCAACCTATGGCCCGCAGGCCATATCCAGCCCATGAAGGTGTTACATGTGGCTCGCTCTTTTTCCTTTTTGAACCTCTGTCCTCCTTTTTTTTGTTTTTGGTTGAACAGATTTAACGTTTAAATTTAATACGTTGTGGCCTGCGAAATTCACAGCAAAGTTAAGTTTGGCCCCCATATTATGAAAGGTTGGGCACCACTGATCTAGATAATTTAATACTGTAAAAAAAAACTTTGATATTCCAAAATAGTGAAAAATGATGTACATTTTACCAACTTATTATTGATACTTAATTGTTTTCTCAAAATCTGCATTTATAGATTTTTGAATTGGTGTTTTTTTTTTTTCTGATAGGTATTGGTATGGATGCATCTGTTACACCTCTTCGACATGGAGGACTATCACTAGTTCAAACGACAGATTTCTTTTATCCATTGGTAGATGATCCTTACATCATGGTAACTATTGTTAATTTATCTGGTTAACTATTTAAATATCTAATTATTATTTAAATCGATCAGCTTTAGACATTTTGCTGGCTGTGTTTTATCACGGAATAGGATCCCTTTCAGCTTGTTTTGGGGAAAGCTGATAGTTTTATTGAATAGGATCAATTTTTGTTCAAATTTAGTCTTGCTACTGCAAAATATTTGTCCAATCATTATTTTAAGCCTTGATCACTGATAATTCACTTTGTATTTCTTATTGGCATATACATTCTAAATGTAGAACAAATCTTAACTGCAAACAAAATAACCAACTCTCCAAATAAAACAATAGGCCTTTCTTTCCAAAGTGCAGTTCATCAGAACTTGGTGTGTCTTCTGACATTTCAAAAGCATATTAACCTTTTTGAAACTATTCTCTTCTATAGTTAGTCTTACAAGTTTCTTCACATTTGTCTGCAAATGAGTTTGAACAAATGAAGAACAACTTTCTTTATTTTTCAGTATTTAATCAGTTACCAAATACTCTTCATTTATAATTATATAAATTATAAGACCTGAATACAACTAAATATACAAATAATGTAAGGTTTGATGATGGGTTTTCTTACTCTAGGTGAAATTGATTCAATAATTTGGCTTAATCCCTTGAACCTTCGTTAGGACACATTTGAGGGTTACATTGCAAAAATGTCTGTGCTGTTAAGTCAAAGCCAGTATTTTGGAATGGGCGACTTTGTGTCCTTCTTGACCAAGACATAAAGATACTGATCCCTCATCAAAGCTTACATTATTTGTATATTTAATTAACGTGGTCTACTCCTCCATCAGATCCAAATTACTTACGTATGTAACATTAAAAATAATCCTAATTTTAATTTTTTCAGATAAATTACTGTTTATCTGGAATATACACTCATTGATATAAAAACTTGTGCACCAAGGAAAAAAATCATTCTATAATTACGAAAGTAACTAAATAGCTATGGCGAGGATAAATATGCAAATGAATAAAGTTTAGTGCAATTGCGTATGGCCACTCATCCTACAGCGACTACAATCACAAGCCGTGGGGCTTATAAAGCACAACCAGTGAAGTCAATGTGCGCTGTAAGGTGATCAGACGAGGTCTGTGAGTGATCAACATGTGACAAAGACGCCTTAGACTTTAGTACGAACAACTCTCAGATGCATTGTCCTCCATTTAGCTGTTCTGACTTTACAGTCAGATTGTTTTGGGAGCAATGGACACATGAAATCACCTCTGCATGGCAGACTGGCTCTGGACGACCCAGACAGACCACCATAAGAAAGGATCATTTGATCATCAGAGGCACGAACAAATCCAATGGCTTCCTTTTGCACTATACAGTGACATGCCACAAGGGAACCCTGTCTCTTCCAGAACAATTTCCAGATTCCTAGCAGAGGCGAATCTGCATTCTAGACGCCCCCTCTGTTTTGTGCCTTTAACACCTCAAAATCGTCAGCTGTGTTTGCAGTGGTGTCACTAGAGAGCAACGTGGAACTCCACTGTGGTGACATAATTAGCGAGAAATCCCACTTTTGTTTGAGAACGGACGACCACCATGTCAGGGTTTGGAGGACCACAGGGGAATACTACAATCCCAACATCGTTTTACAGCGGCATACAGCCCCCACTGCAGGCATGATGGGGTGCCATTGCGTAACATAGCCATTCATCACTAGTAGTGCTACGAAAGACATTGAGAGCCCAGTGATACTTTCAGGAGATCCTGCGGCTCCATATGCTGCCTTTCCTGGCTAGACATCCAGGTGCAAGAAAACCGCATAATCTAAGGCTTTCACAAGACTGTCTACGTCATGTTGTGACACTTCCTTGGCCAGTCCGCTCACCTGTTTTGTTGCCAATCAAGCATGTCTGGGACCAGTGGGACGCCAACTGGCACCATGTAGGAAACGCATGATTTGGAGCGTCATTTGCAAGAACTATTGGCAAATCTGCCACAGGACAACATACGCTGTCTGTTTGACTCTAGGCCAGACCGTATCGCTGCATTTATCCAGACAGGAGGTAGTCCAATGAGGTATTAAAGGTGACCTTATTGCACCGCAGCTCTGTGGAACATCACCTGCTGTCATATTGTAATTACTCCTGTCCTTTGTCTCTATCATCACACTGAATAAAATTTTATTTGAATCCTTCTTGGTGCGCAAGTTTTTTTTTTTGTCAATGAGTGTAGTACTTGAAATATGCTTTAGCTTATATTTTTCTTCACTAGATTTTACTTGAACTTTATATTACTTTTTAGTTGCAACATAATATAGCTGTTATTGATATCGTTATAGATAAATCTTCATGTAATAAAAATCTCATTTTCGAAATGTATACTATAAATCATTGGTACTTACCGTTACTATACATATAAATTTTGAAATGGTTTATTTGTAGGGTAAAATAGCATGTGCAAATGTTCTAAGTGACTTATTTGCTATGGGTGTCACGGAGTGTGATAACATGCTTATGCTTTTGGGTGTAAGCAATAAAATGACCGACAAAGAACGAGACACTGTGATTCCCCTCATAATGAGAGGATTCAAGGTAATTTTAGTTTATATTTTTGCTTTTACCACTGTTAATAATTACCAAATACATTCACTACAAAAATAAATAACATCCACTACATAAGACCTTTTTTTTTATATAATTTTTAACTTTTAATCAAATATCTGAATTTTCATTGCAGATAATCTCGCATATTGCTATCCTCATATCATTTGCTTGTCCAGATTTCATAATTAATCTGCTACTATGATAATTAACATCAAAATCTTAACAGATATAACTATTACTTGGAATGTTTACTATGTAATTTTAAATTCATATACTTTCAATGTAAAATTTTATTGACTAATTTTTCTTCCTTAACAAGTTTGCCTTATTTTATGCTGTGTCAATTGTATCTTTTCAGTTTCACTGTAAATTCCCCCCAATTGCATCCAATAAAACTCTGCACAAATCACTTAAAAATTTGATGGTGTTTTCTATTACTTTCTATTTGTTTATCTGCCATTGAGTGACAACAATTATCCTGACTGAATCAAAGGATGACATACTGTGCTGCTCCTATCAGATTGTCAATAAGAGAAGAAAAAGAAAAATAATTCTGCAGTCATATAAGAAGAGTGCGACACACTCAGTACCTGTTAACTGTCTTCAGCAATAGTTTTGTAATGCATTTTTGAATGAAACACTTTTAGCAAAACGGCTGAATTGCGACATCATCAATAAATGTGACAGTGAGTGAAGCAAAATTTGTAGAGATTCAGAATTCCTTGTTATAAAGGACTCGAGAGAAAATTCTGTTTTGTCAGTTCTGTGAGCACATTCTCTCTCAAAGAAATGAATAATGGCTGTCCACTGATCCAGAACCTGAAGAAAATCAAGAAAAGATGATCTGGATTATGTGTCAATTAATTACAATATCATAATATTAATTGACTACAGGAAATTCAGTAAATGCATTACTTTCTAAATTTTATACAGCTTTCAGAAATTTTTGGAATTGTATTAATCTCATAATACCTATAATTTAACGCATGTAGTTAAATTTGTTGATTGTATTTTCCACACACACATACAAAAAAATACTTTTGTGATTAAATTTGCAATGGAAAAAAATCTTATTTTTGACAATCATATTTTAGGAACTTTTTTTATTGGTTTTTCATTGAATTTCTTCCTCTGAATTGTAAATCCCAGCATAACGTGAGGCAGGCATGTACTTTTATTTTTATTTAGTTATGCTAACATGCAAAATTGTGGTGCAAAGTTTCTGCTTATCATATTCTTTAATTGTTGCTAATTCTATTTGTTTGTTTGTTTTAGGATTGCTCACAAGAAGCAGGCACTTTAGTTACAGGTGGGCAAACAGTTCTTAATCCGTGGGTGACAATAGGTGGTGTAGCTACTACGGTTTGTCAACCTAATGAATTTATTGTGTAAGTAATGTTAAATCCAAACATAAGAATTTTATAGGAAATTTGATATATATTTTTTTCCCCTACATCACTGACTTAATAGTTTCCGAGTTAATTTTCCAATTCTTTAAGACATTGGATTATGAAAATGTCATGATGATCCAGTTCTTAGTTATATAAATATACTACTATTACTCGCGAATGGGCCCCAACGGACCACTTGCTAGCCCCCCTGACAATGTCAGGACAAGGCTAGGAAATCAAGAGACGAGAATTCACTTCCCGTTGAGGATACACCTGAGAGAGTAAGTCCCAACGGACGAAACACAGAAGAAGAAAGAAACAGTCATGCCAGACTGGGATTCGACCCAGAGGCCCGCACACTGGCCACTCACGGCAGACTGCTCTTTTAAGCAGGCACGGCTAAACGAGGAGCTTAGTTTCAAAACCCGCCATCTCCAACAATTGAAAATTCCGAGCCAATGGAGTTTTTTGCTTAGTTCAAATCAAAACCTGCCGTTTGCATAGTTTAACTTCAAAAACCGCTATAACAATGAATTGCGATACGATTTCAATAAGAGTGCTGTTTCAAAACCCACCATATCCAATGCGAATGCATTATCAAACCCCACCATATCCAAAACTTAATTTTTGAGATGGCAGGTTTTGAAACTAAACTCCTCATATATATATATATACACACACAAATCATTTGAACAGGATTGTGGTAAGATGATGAACGACATTAAATCATTTAAAAAAAGAAAGAAACAAAGATCTTTATCTCTTTAAAGATTTAGAGGGCCCTAAATTAATTAATCAAGTTATTATCAGTATTATAATTTCAAAAATATTGGGTGGAAAAATTGAATTCTAATTGTGTTTGGAACAGAGCATCATCTGTAAATGGATCAAATTCATTTAAATCATTTCATTTTGAGCCAAAAGCAGATCTTGGACTAACTTAGCCTATCTGACAAGTAATTAAAAATAAAAAAGTTACAGTTTGAACCTCTTTAATCCAGCAACTTGGGACCTGGCCATAGCTGAACTGCAGAAATAATAATGTTTTATGCTTATGCTTTTTAGCACTGACACCATCTTCTGCACCTCCTGATCTCTTCGATAACATCATTAAGCAAAAAAGAAAGCTAAATGTATGAAATTAACAGAATTGTCATCTAAACATTTGGCTTCAATGTAAACAACGTTGGTACACTTGTGTTGTTAACAGTGCCCACCCTGGTGGCAGATCTACAAACTAAAGGCGGCAGATTTTTTGCAATTGGATATTAGTACAGTATAGATCTCAGTTTTATTGGGCTATAAAATGCTTTACTGCCAAATTACATATGTAATTGATATTAAAATATGAGTGAGATTTTTAGATGCCAGTCATTATAAAAGCCAATATTTTAATGTATTTAATAACATGATTTAATTCATTAGGTTTCTTAAAACGTTCCAGTATAAATAATTTTAATAAAGTTTCAAATGGAATCATCATTAATCAACTTTTTATAGCATTTTTTTTTTTAAAGATAAGGAAAATAATAATTGGGATATATAATTAGAAAAATATATTTTTTTACATTGTTAGTTTTTCGTATCAGCTGACTATTTTGTTTGCCTTTTTCTTTTCAGCCCTGATTGTGCTGTAGTTGGTGATGTTTTGGTGCTGACAAAACCCTTAGGTACACAGGTTGCAGTTAATGCATATCAATGGTTAGATCAACCAGAGCGGTGGAATCGCATCAAGTTGGTTGTAAGTGAAGAGGATGTCAGGAAAGCCTATCAAAGGGCTATGGACAGTATGGCTAGACTCAACAGGACAGGTACATTTGACTTTCGTTTGAAAATATAGAAGAAAAAGTTTCCTTCCATTTAAGTCCAGAATGGGTGCAATTCTGACTGACATAAGACTGATTCTGTTATAACTCCATTGTGCAATGTCTAATCTAGTTCGCAAGTAGCTTGTTTAACTTCTGTATATAAAAGAATTTTTAAAAATGTAAGGAAATTTGGTTGCCTGATAGCACAAGTGATGGAGGCAACTTTCTGTGACTGGAGGAATTGGATTCAAACAGGCCCTAAGGTTCACTCATTAAAATGGGGAGTAATTTTTGTGGTTTAAGATAAGTGAGGATTGGAAGAGCTTCCCAACTTCTAATTGATACTGTTATGTATTCTTGTTTGCTCTCGAAATCTAATGGTCTGAAAAAGAAGATTTAAATTGTTTTTTAAAGAAAGGATAACAGATCTTCTAACTTGTCAAAGACTTGCAATAAGTACTTGACTATTTTTTTTTTTCGTGTCCCTCTACAGGCCTCGACAGGCCTTTCTGGCGTGGGAGGTCAGGCTCCCAGCGTTTCGTGACCAACGGGACGAAGTTGAGGTTGGGTAGTCAGCCCGACGCCCGCCCGCCTTAACTCCCGGGAAAGAAACCCGGTACCCATTCCACAGAGGGCTGGGTAGACCCTAGGACCCGTTTAGAGGTGAAAGGAGCATGGAAAAA
This sequence comes from Thereuonema tuberculata, assembly GCA_023159025.1. Taxonomy (NCBI): domain Eukaryota; kingdom Metazoa; phylum Arthropoda; class Chilopoda; order Scutigeromorpha; family Scutigeridae; genus Thereuonema; species Thereuonema tuberculata. The sequence goes on from JAFIDM010000007.1 coordinate 408,747, forward strand.
TCCCCGCCCTCCGCCGAGACTGGGAATCGAACCCGCTACCTCCAACCTGCAGCCAATCGCCCATTGACTATTAATAAAGTTTATTAATGCAAGAATTTTGACATGCGGCTTTATGATACAATTAAAAGCAAGGAGGGAACACTTATAAATCCTTTGAAAGTGTGTCTGATGAAGTCCAATGAAAGGATTAACCGAAATATATAGTGTTTTAAAGTTGTTTAAATTGTAAAGTTTTAAATGTTTCAAAGTTTTAGTTCACTTTTTTTAGCAAAAGTGTGTTCCCTCCTTGCTTTTAATTGTAAAAAAGTTTATTATTTGCTTCTTTTCTAGAAAATACTACACTCCCTGTTTTTGTTTTGATCATGAACTTCATAGGATTGTTAAGCCAAGATAGATGGTCCACAGTGAGGGTTAATTTTGTAATGATTATATAAATTAGTGATTTGTGTAACAACAAGAACATGTCTTAGATGTTAGATTTGCACTGCAGCTTTTTTTACATTAACTACTCTATTAATGCTAAGTGTTAACTTTGATAAGGCTTGTTAATATTGTTTATTATTGAGCTATATTTCTGAATGAGATACTTCATATTTTTGGAATATTCATTGAAAGCTGGGAAAACTAAAGCTATTTCTTGGTGTTCCTCTCCCACATTGCCCTTTCGAAGAGCGTTCATTTCTTGTGACATTGTTCAGGCAAGGAAGTAATTCATTAAAAGTTGAGGCATGGCTGAATGTCCCTCTTAAGAACATTGGTGTAGAGCAGCGGTTCCCAACCTTTTTCAGCTGGCGACCCACCTTTCCTTATCGGAAAACCTCCACATATTTAGGAATAGAAGAATAAAGAATAAAACCATATTTGTATCGTATCCCTTCCTTATACATGATCGATTTTCGATTTTTCTGATGGTTTAATTGATGGTTTCTGATAGTTTTAGGATCAAGTCGCGACCCACCTGTAACCCTTCTGCGACCCACTAGTGGGTCGCGACCCAC
>JAFIDM010000007.1:409844-426024 GCA_023159025.1 Thereuonema tuberculata
AAAATCCCAAATTTTGCAGAATGTCTTAACTTATGACTCTTTATATGCAAATAAATTTTCATAAAAATCTGTGATGGGGTGGTGAACTCATCGGTTGATTTGACGTGGAACGACCCAGTGGGAAAAGAGAATCTTGCCAGTATGTTCACTGCTAGAATCCTCTTTTTGGTTCAAATTTCACTGAGTATTTATTATTCTTGATAATTTTTTCTCTTCTTAAGTAGTCTTCATCTTCAGCCCTTTTTATAACCATGGCTATAGGCCTCCTCCTCCTCCCTTGGGGTATTGGTCGAATCTCCCACAATGACCAGATAACCCATCGGGTCATTATGGGAGATACATTTTATACCTACTGCCAGGTGTTATTGAGGTTTTTTGCTAGACATTCTTCAGGAAACCATTACGGAATGGTTTCGAACCGGAAGAGAAAGTGAAGAAGAGGCTCACAAACCAGGAATTGAAATGAAATAAACAGCCATGCTAGCACTGAGTTCAAACCCAGATTCTGATGCATCAGCATCATGGAAGGCTGCCGCTTAGACCAATGTGCTGTTGGAATGGCTCTTGTAGAGACAGATAATTACATTATGTTGTATCTGCTTTGAATTTCAAAAACACTGGCGTGAAAATTGTATTGAAAAAATTGACTTTAAGATTTAAACATTGATTTACAGTTTGATTTGACACAGCTGGCATAACAATTGAAAATATGTAAAAGAATTAAAATGTGGTGAAATAGTTAAGGATAAAGTTCAGTTTAAAAAAATGAGAGAAAAATAAGTGAAAATCTAAGGAAAAAAACTAGCTTTCAAAATATAAGTTAATATGTAAAAGTTTTCCATAAGCTTTAATGCTAGTGCGATCATGATTTGAAATTCACTATGGATATGCTAACAAAAATTTTAAGCACAACATAGACTGTGTTTGAGAAGTATACAAAATATTCTCTCTTGATTGGACATTCTCAAAGTCGGTGTTTGATATGTAGGTAGACTTGCAATGAATTGTTGTTTGTTCATATAAGAGTAAAGGATATTTTATAGAGTTGGCAGACATTTCAACATTTATCTCAAAAACATTGCTTAAATTGTAATCAGAAATCTCCTGTCTATCTTTTAATTTCATGACAATTTCTCATTTGCAGCTGCAAGATTAATGCACAAGTACAATGCTCACGGAGCCACAGACGTGACTGGATTTGGTCTATTGGGCCATGCTCAGAATTTAGCAAGGAATCAGAAGAATGAAGTATCTTTTGTTATTCACAATCTTCCAGTAATATCTAAAATGGCAGCTGTAGCAAAAGCTTGTGGCAACATGTTCCAATTGCTGCAAGGTCATTCTCCTGAAACATCAGGTAAGGGATTATTATTTCTTTATTCAAACAGAATCTTAGTTTTTATAGTAGAAATACATTTCACTCTTCTTAAATGATGGTGATAAACAAAAATATAATATGGCATAGTCCATATCGATTCAGGCAGGGGGGTTACCTTCATAGTCTCAGATGTTTTTGAATTTAACATAAGTTAAAATTTAGGAAGTAGACACCCGTATTTTTTTGTCTTGTTCAAAAAAATTCCTGGTCCAAGATATAGGGGGCGCCAAAGATGGCACCTTGGGTGTCATTTCTCACTTGTGATTTTCGGCAAATTTTCGAAACGCTCTATCTCTAGAATGGTTCAAGATATTTTGTCGCAGTTTTTTTTTATTTGAAAGATAATATTTGTCTAATTAAAATGATACTTCGTTTGAAAAAATGTGTTCAAGTTCTCTTGCCTTCTTGTAGCCTTCTGAATTTTTTTTTTTTTGAAAAATCAAAAATATATATATGTTTTGTTTTTTAAAAATGCCAATCCCATAATTTTTAATTTTTTGACTGTTGATCAGTAACATAGAGTACTACATTTCCTGAAAAGGAGAACTTTGACTTTTGAGTTTAACATTTTTTATAAACAATTGAAAATTGTGTCATACATTAAACCAGTTTCCGTTACCACATACTCACATATTGACCTCATGAAATAAAAATCTAATGTTATTTGACATAGCATTTTAATTCATTATAAAAATAAGTAACAGACACAGGTTTCACGGCATACCACTTCTGTGCACTCTGCTTAGAACTGAAATTATCAATTCAGTGAACTAAAAATCTGTTCAACTGTATCATTATCTTCCTTTGATATTGAGTGATGCCTTCCTGTTGAACCAATAGGAACTGAGGCATCCACAATCTTTAAAACATCGCGAATTGAAGTGAGCACTAGTGGTGGTGTTGCTGTCTTGCAGCTGGAAATCTATATCCAGCAGCCAGGCCATGTGGTAGCATGAAGTTCACGACGGTTTCATTTAACTCAAACTGATATCTATAACCTCTACAATCCACCAGTCGCCAACAATGCATGTGCCGAGTCATGTCCTCTGTCATCACTTACAACTGCAACATTTGTGGTCTTGTTTAGAAAATATATGACTCCTGTAAAAAATTGAAACTTGGTCATTACTCCAGTGATACCCTTGTACTTCTTGTGGCAGAATCCCAGACCAGTTCTCAGCGAAATCACAGTGAAGCACTAAACATAGTTGTTCAGCCTTTACACGTCCCTTCACTTCTGCAATGTGTTGTTGTTGCAATTTCTTCAGATGTTGGTGTGTTACTGCATTCACTGTCTATTTCCCAAGTTCATCAACAACAGTTTTTTTAATAAGTTTATTGTCATCCCATGTTGCATTATGTAACTTCAGAAGAGGTATCTGCTGTTTTCCAGACCAAGTGTCTGTAAGGCAAGTCCTCCTTTTCCAGGACAGTCACCCCATTCCTGAAACAAACGGGTCTCTAGGTCTACATCACAGTCCACACACACGTTCACCCAAGGTGAACATTTTTGAAAAAAAAAATATTTTTGATTTTTCAAAAAAAAATTCAGAAGGCTTACAGCAAGAGAACTTGAATATATATTTTCAAACGAAGTATATCATTTTAATTAGACAATTATCTTTCAAATAAATAAAAAAACGCAACAAAAATATCTTGAACCATTCTAGAGTGTTTCGAAAATTTGCCGAAAATCACGAGTGAGAAATATCGCCCGAGGTGTCATCTTTGGTACCCTGTATCTCGAATGTTAAATTCAAAAACATCTGAGGCCATGAAGGTAAGATTTTTTTCTTTGCCTGCCTGAATTGATATGGACTACGCCATATGTAATTTGTCGGCTCTATATATAACGTGTTTTTTTTTTTTTTTTTTTATGGACATTTTAATTTTTAAGAATATTTTTGCTTAATTTATTTAATCAGTCTATGAATTTATTTTGTATTTATGGTAAATAAATCTATTTCTAATTTAATATAGAAATTTTATTTGTAAAAATATATTTTGTGAAACTTTATTGGGTTCCTTTCCTGAGGGTTGAAGGCCGGCGGATGTCACGCTCACTACCCGAACTTAATTTAGTTCCGTTAGTTGAGAAACCCTAGCAGCCTTAAGTCCCGTGACCCAACGAGCCTATCCAGGCCTGTGGCGACCTTAGTTAGGTGTAATATTGTAAATGATCAATAGTTTTCAGTGACATGAGTCTTAACATTTCAAAACTAGCTAAGAGGTGAAACCTTGAAACAGCTGTCTTGGTATACTTAAGATTTAATTTTGCGGCCCTTCTGAGAAATAAAAGAAACAAATACACAGAAATAAGTAATAATTAAAAGAAAGAACTTCTAATATCAGAAAAGAAAAAAAAATCGGAATATGAACTTAAGAGGATATATATATACAGGGTGATTCATGAAGATATGCAGAAATTTCGGGAGCTCATTCAAATTTAAAAGTAAAGAAAAAAATTACATAAACATAGGTCCGGAAATGCTTCGGTAGCGAGTTACGGCTAGCAAAAGTTTTTGCCCATAATGTAGTACCCTGGGTGAAATGAAGACTTGCTGGAAGTCTGGGAGGTAAATTAAGGGGCGAAATCAGTGGTTTCTTATGGTTGTTGACCTGAAAAATCAATGAAACATGTCGCAGAACTGTATCTCACAGTGGTTTGAAGCTTATCCCACGTGGAACCTCCAAAAAGTTGGCAACACAATAACAGCTGTTCAACAATATTATGAATTGCATTGTTTTGATTTATTGTGAGAGCTACCAACTGAGGTGTAGTCCATGTGCATATTGCTATACTACATTATGGGCGAAATCTTTCGCTAGCCGTAACTCGATACCGAAGCCTTTCCGGACCTATGTTTATATAACTTTTTTTCTTTACTTTTACATGTAGAATGAGCTCCCGAAATTTCTGCATATCTTCGTGAATCACCCTGTATATATAGTATAAAAGCTTAACGTATATTAAAAATTTACATTTATTTGAATAAGAAGTCGCCAAAAACACAAAAATTTGTTAAAAAAGTTTACGTAATAAAAATATTTTAAAAATACATTACAGTAAAACCAGATCGAGAGCTTTCGGAATCTGTAAGATTGACAAGGGAATCGCACAGATTCTGAAAGCTCTCGACCTGGTTTTACTGTAATGTATTTTTAAAAGAATTTTATTACATAAACTTTTTTAACAAATTTTTGTGTTTGGTGACTTCTTATTCAAATACCTGTACATATAGAAGTACTTAAAAATTTGGCAGATAGATTCTCGATAACCAGCATTTGTTAACTGTTGTAGCAAGAACTTGCTGGAATATATTTATTTACTGAACTTGAAACTTAAAACTTTCTTAATAGAAAACTTTTTTTTTTTTTTTTTTTAATGGAGGGTTTAGTTAAGTGATGCTAACTTATTTATTTGTTTAATTCTGCAGGTGGCTTACTGATATGTCTCCCCAGAGAACAAGCTGCAGCTTATTGTAAAGACATTGAAAAACAAGAAGGTTATCAGGCTTGGATTATTGGTATTGTGGAGAAAGGGAATCGTTCAGCACGAATCATTGATAAGCCTAGAGTCATCGAAGTTCCTTCCAAGGAAAAAGACGGAGAATTGTGGTAACAATAATGAAAAGTACTCAAAAGATTTTTGTGAGTGGGGGAAAAGGGGGAAAAAAAGTTACCGAGATATCATTGATGTCAATTCTGAAATAAAAAAAAAAAGTCTTCAATCAAATCGGAAGGCAGCTGCTTTACCCAGTTATTGGAAAAACAGTTGCACTTTCCATTTTATTTTTCATTTGAGGTTTTTCTTTCGATTGGCTAAGTGAACTGTTTTAATTGAGATTCAACGGAGAAGCATTTTATCCTTGATGCCTTGTAATTTTCCAAAGCAAACATTGTAACGTAGTCATACTCTTTTGGTATTTGTTTTTGTTTGTTTTTGTTTTTTTCCGTAAATAATCAATCATCCAATTTTCATCCTGTGTTATTTCTGTCTTAACGTCACTGGTAATGTTAAGAGATAAGAAAAACTCAATGTAACTATCATTTCATCATTATATAAACGAGTACAGATGCTTTTTGTGCTACTACACAGAACAGCCTAACTTTTAATTTTTGGGAAACTTTGTTAATAACATTAATTGTGTGAGTTTTACTTAAATGAGTTTAAACTGTTGTTGGATTGTGTTTGGTTGGTATGATGCTTTCGTCTTTGTCCCTGGATTGAGCAGCAGGGATTGGAAGTATCCTACCAATTGAATGCTAATAGCCAAAGGCATATAGCAAGGAACTCATCATCTTAAGCTAATTATGAATCTGGGCAGAAAAAAAGTCAAAGGGGCTGTCTTTGAGGAAGTTACAGCTAGGGGTGATGATGTTTTAAGCTATATTGTTATTTTGGCTTTGTTAGAAGTTACAATTTAGCAGTTTCCAATAAAAATCCATTCCATAACTAATACTTGCCTTTTGTCTTTATTTTTTTACTTGGATTTTTTTTTTGTTTTTTGTTTGCAACGTCAATAGTAGGTTCAAATCTGAACAATAGAAAGATTTTTAACCAGTTTGGCAATTTAACAAGTAACGAAATGAGTTAAATCTTTCTGGATGTTTAGAAAAATTTCCACTGCTGGGACATTATTCCTTAAGTACGACTGGGGAGTAAAAAGTTGACAACAACATTACTTTTAAAAATGACAAAAATTACTTGTCATTTAATGTTAAGAATACACAAAAAGTATATACGTAATTAGCCCCATAAAAAAAAAAAATCCCAAACATTTTTTTATTTATTATTACTTATGTTTATTTTTTGCTTATCTGAAGAAAGTATAAATATCATCAAAGGGAATTCATGAATTTCAGTATTATTATTATTTATTTTCTTTAGAAACATATCACAAATAAAAACATCATCCCAAAATAATCCACTGCATCCTTTTCTTCTGTTAGAAAACAACCAGATATGATGCTACTTATGAGAAAAAGATAATTCTATAGATAACTAACAATGGCAGTAGTTTTCAACAAAAGATACAATACTGTTCATTCTTGACAAATGTTTAAGATTAGCATCAAAATATCGTAATTGTTGACAATATATTGCCAAATGACTCTGGAGGTAAATGTGGATCAATTTTTGTCTGGAAAGGTTTTTTTACACAGGTTTGCACCACTTAACGTCCTTGTTACATTTGGTCTAGTAGGACACTTAAGTGAATTGGACGTTGTGCTAGCATCGTATATAAACAACAATATGCTGTATTTTACCTATACGGTATTGCATAAATAGCCAAAATATTTAACTATACACATTAAAATATAACAATAAAAAGTAAATTCATAAATCTGTAAAGGATGTTTATCATAGCTTTCAAGTACATGTAGATACTGTATGTACTACACATACATGGCTGGCAGTGCAATCGTTTTTGTTTGTCACTTATATTTGCTGGGTCCTGTTAGCTGATCAGGATTCAGACTCTATGGGATCTCGGACGTTAAGTGGCACATGACTGAATAAAAGCTGTTTTTAAAAAACGACTCTGTAGAATATTGGGAAAGCACCATTTGAGCTTTTCTATATATATTATTAAAACTATTATTTATTTTATTTCGAAGAAATTTCAATCTTTTAAATTGCAATTATGTACAGCTTTAAGGCTGATTATTAAGGCTAATTAATTCAAGATAAAATGTTAAATTAAATGAACTTAATCTGTATAGATAGAATGCTATAGGTTGATTTATGATATTCTTAAAAAAAATTACAAAGATTATATCATTAGTATAATGAGAAAAAGTAATCATTTTCCACATAAAATATGACTTCTACATGAAAACATCAAATAAAAGCAATAGAAATCACTGGTATAAATATAGTATCATCTTGTTAAAAGCATTGCTTTCTAGCTAACATAAAATTATTATTAATCTTTTCTAGGTATCCCCTATAAAGTAGAAATTAATTGTCTTCGCCTTTCTTGAATAGCCAGTACTTCACAGAATTGGTTGTTTGCTATTTTTAGAAATCATGACAATGGTGGTGATATTGAACTTGAAAAAGAATACAATATATTTCGTTTTATTTTGAACACTGTTTTATAACTCATTGTCCAAAGAATTATATGCAGCAATTGGCAATTCCATAAATTGAAATATACAGTAAAACCCTGGTTAACCGAAACGACTCCGAAATTTGCAAATCCAAACAATAATACTGTGCTGCACAGAGATGGTGGGACATCGCTGCTCAAAAACGTTGGGAGGGACGCAAGAAACAAACAAAAATTACTGAGTTTTTTTAAATGAGAAATTCATATGCTACAAACTATTAAGTACAGAATACTGTATATTGATGTAGCCTACTGTAATCCTAAAAATGTAATTTTAACTTTAATAAAGAACATAAGTGTAAGTATACAAAGAGATTTTTGAATTTGTTTGACCTTCGAAACCTTTCAAAAATACCTACTGTAATTACAATACAAAATACTGTAGCTGTATTAGATATTCATGGCTTAACCGAAAAAAATTGTTATCCAAAAGGGCTTCCCCCACCTTAAGTTTTGTTAACCGGGGTTTTACTGTACATCACTGTTTTCAGAATTTCAAAATGCACAACTGTGAATTGTCTGTATGCAAATACCACCACCTATATATACTATTACATCACACGTTAAATACACTTGAGTTTTTATCTACTATCACAGTTTTGCCTGGGTAAAGAAACTTCTACATGTGTGAAATTGGGCTATCAAAAGAAATACAGAATTGAAAATCTCATGGCCAAGTGCACCAAACTTCAATTAACTTTGATGGCTGCATTGTGGACGTAGCTAAAATTAGTGAGGGGTGCTACTGCAGAAAAATTTTAGCCTTTTAAAATTGTGTGAAAGGAAACAAACATGTCTAAAAAGAAAATTTATTCAGAAACTTGATAAATTTCTTTTTATACATGTTTGTTTCCTTTCACACAATTTTAAAACAAAGGCTAAAATTTTCTCAAGCAGCCACCCCTACTAATTTTAGCTACATCCACACTGCAGCCATCAAAGTTAATTGAAGTTTGGTGCACTCAGCCATAAGTCTATTAAAATAAACAATTATTAAAATTGGAAAATCCATGCTTAACACATGGACAGCTGTATGTGGTCTCCTCACGCGTCGGAAAAAAACCTTCTGATTATTCGTGTATGCACCAGATGGAAAAACAAAAAATATTGTGTATCCAAAAGCACTTCAATAAACAGAATTAAAACACAAACACTTTCTTTCTTTGAATGGTATTGCAATGCATACCGGGTACAGGTAGTCTAAAATAAAGTGTTGTGTCCAATTCATTGAGAAATTATGGCCCCAGATCTTAAATAAGTTTTTCAGGATCATCTGGGCTTAATTTGCTTTTAATTAAGAATTTTTTTTTAAAAAATAAAAATAAAAAAAAAAGCTCCAAAATCCCAAGTTATGGTATGACTTCATAGAGTACATGACATGATCCTAGGTTTCATTTTCTATAAACGCTTTTAAAAATATATAAAACATAATTAAGAAGAGATAATCAAAAAAGACAAAAAAAAATCCCTTTTGTGCCATGATATTGCTATCCCAGCATTGCTGTAACCAAATTTGAACATTGGTTAGTAAGCAATATACTAACTACTAAACTATCACGGTTTCGAAGACAAACTGAATAAAGCCACCTTTAGGAGGCCTGTAAGATGTTGAGAATACTCTTTCATAAGTATTGTTATGAACTGGAACAGGAAGTGCCTGATTAAAGGGTCAGTAAAAAGAAGCAAATCTTGGTTGAAACCAAAAATTCTGATAATCGTAATAGCTTTTTTACATGCGGTTAAAACTGTTTGAATAAAAATACACGCACACGTAAAAAAATATTTTAAAAAACATATATTTAAAACATTAAAACACAATTAATTTCAACAGTATGACCAACTGTCTTTGTCAAGTCAAGACTTGATGTTTTTTTAATGTTTTAAATATATGTTTTTTAAAATATTTTTTAAGTGTGTGTGTATTTTTATTCTAATAAAAATTCTGATGTTTAGTATAACAAATGCCTCCTTCGGTTTTTTATTATTATTTTCTCAAAACTGCTTCTCTTACAGTTGCTGTAAGATGTGTATAGATGTAGGTATATAGTTCTTGTCTATGGGATTGGAGATTTTTTTTTTAAATTTGAGGATCTTATAGTTTGGTTCTGAAGGAGGAGTGGGACATGATACTCGATAGATCCTTGTTTGATCACACGTGCTCACCATTGCTCGGAAAGAAGACCACGAAAACAATCTATCCAAGAAACTAACAACGGAAGTTGTTAGATATGCGACAGTCTAAATGCAGTTAATATACATTTCCTGAAGAAGACCCAAGGCACTGGACCGAAATATCGAGTATACCTCACCCATGAGTGGGAAAATCCCTCAAACAAGGAGCTATCCAGGTTGAGGATCTTTTTAAATAATTTATTAATGTGATATCATCGAATTATTTATTTAATTTTATCTTTTTATTTTGTTAAATATTTACTATTTACGAAATTTTTTTTAGTTCTTCATATAACAGTGACTTTATTGAAATTATAAGCTTCAATAGTTTACATTAATAGAATTTTTAGCTGGAATTCTGTTAATGTAAAGTGAGATTTTTGCTTAAACTATCAGATGCTGCATGAACTATCTATCTGAGATAACTCTTTTTATAATACAGTGAAACTTGGATAATTCGAATTTTTTGCTCGGTCCCTATGTTAAAAAATCGTGGCTAATTCGAATTTTTCGTACGATTGTCCTTAAAATATTATGGTAAAAATTATTAAAAATAATAAAATAATATTTATGTATAAAATTAATATTTAAATAATAAATAATTAAAAAAAAATATTACGGTAAAACAGTCAAAGCCTGTCTATATTTTCCGAGAAAAGACTTGACCACACCCCTTCGGTCTTAGAGTCACGTGCGCTTCCTGTGAATGATTCAATGCGGTTGTATACATTTTTAGTTTTTGTGCTTGTGCTTTAAGTATTGTTTCTATGCTCTTACTATGGCATTGTCAAAAGCTAAAGCTCCTTAAAAGTCATTAACATTAGCTGAAAAGGGTAGCGGTGATTAAGGAAGTTTCTGTTTGAGAGAATATATGTAATTTGAATTTTTGGATAATTCGAACTTTTTCTCTGGTCCCTTCAGCTTCGAATTATCCCAGTTTCGCTGTACTTTGCTTCTGCAGGTTGACTACTTTGCTGTAATACTGAAAGATTTCATCATTAACAATAATTTGTGAATTTCAGAGCATTAGATATGTCAGATAAGTAGTGAAACCATATTTGTGTGATAAATGTGGGTGGCAGGGAAACTTGAGCACAGCAACCTTTAAGATCTATTGTGCTATCCCCACGGAAAGGACAGATGGAGAGAAAGATGGAAAACGAATGGTGGAAGTAGTTCAGGGGAAATGAGAGAACTCTGCAAAACCCCCGTCCAACACAAATTGTCCATCAGCACAAAACCCACATGAGAACTGGAGCCCTTTACTAGTTATTACAGATTTTATGTAAATATTTCATATTAAACAATGTAATTTTGTGTTAGAATTTTTCATAAGAAAATCATTAATATATTTCTATATATTTCTACACAATTTATAGAAAGATTAAGTACACAACTAGAAATCTTATGTAATAAGCATAAAAATGGACTAAAATGATATAAGCGATAACAAAGAATAAACACATACCAAATTAAAATTGAATTTAATAATAATTACTGTGTATTATATTATTTCTGACCCATTCGAGGCTATGGTCATCATCACCTGACAAAAAAAAATGGTAAGGCTATTATTTATAAAAAAAAAAAAAAAAAAAAAATAGCAGCTCTAGAAAATTATTAGTTCAATGCTTTTATGTTACCAAACATTGTCCATTTTCAAAATAAAAAAAATAAAAACCTATTCTGTATCTATAGAAGAACATTTTAAAAAATATAATACAAGGGATTACTACAAAACATTCAATAATTGTATGTCTGGGTACGTTTCGCAATCTCTATGCTTCAGGAAAGAAAATGGAAAACTAGCACTTAATAATGACGAAAACTGTAAGCTATTAGCAGAATATTTTGAAAAGTTACTGAACTGTGAAAAACCGACCAAAAAACTGGAATTCCATGATAGCATCCCTAATAAAGATTCAGAACCACCAAGTCTTGATATGATTAAAAAATACATCCAACAACTAAAAAACAACAAAGCCCCAGGTGAAGATGGCATCACAGCAGAGATTCTAAAAGCTAGTGGAGATTTAGGTGCCGCAGTTATAAAAGAAAAAATGGACAAGATCTGGGACGCCGAGACAATTCCAGAAAATTGGAAGGTTGCATTAATTCACCCACTTCATAAGAAAGGGAATAAAACAGACATTAATAATTACAGAGGAATCTCATTATTACCTGTAGAATACAAAATCTTATCCAAAGCTTTTTTGGACATACTAAATCCTCAATTGGATAAACATATTGGAGAATATCAAGCTGGGTTTAGGAGTAGTAGATCCTGTCCAGAACAAATTCTAAACCTTAAACAAATAATTAGATATTTGAAAATATCAAATAAGAAGATAGTGCTAATATTTGTTGATTTTAAAAAGGCCTACGATTTGATTGACAGAGATTCTCTTTTTAAAACCCTAAAAGAATTTTCAGTAGATAAGAAAACTCTGGAATTAATTAAACAAACTTTGACAAACACGGTGTCTAAAGTTAAATTCCATGGAACTATTTCTAGTCCTTTCCAAATTGTATCAGGAGTCAGACAAGGAGATGGTTTGTCCCCACTCCTATTTAATTGTGTGTTGGAAAAAGTTACAAGAGAATGGATAAGTGAGGAAGAAAAACTAAAACTTAATAAATACATTATGTTGGGTAGATCTAAAGTATCAATCAACTGCTTGGCCTTCGCGGATGATTTAGTAATATTAGATGGAAACATAGAAAATGCAAAAAGAAGACTGGAACTCCTAAAGGAGACAGCAGAAAAGGTGGGTTTACAAATATCCTTTGAAAAAACAAAATACATGACCAATGAAGACAATTCACCAGGAATTCTTAAAACTAAGTACGGCAACATTGATAAAATGGATAACTTTAAATATTTGGGTGAAAATATAAATCTTAAAAGTGAAAAAGAAGCAATTAAAATTAGAATTGAAAAAATGAAAAGAGCATACATGAAAGTAAGAAATTTGTACAATAAAAAATGTTTATCTAAAGCCGTTAAATTGAGGCATTATAATACGGTCGTAAAACCTGAAGTGCTTTATGGGTCAGAAACACTATTACTAACTGGATGCAAAATGGCACTAGAAGATTTGGAAAAGAAAGAAAGAAGAATCTTGCGAAAAATATTAGGTCCAATCAAGAATAAAGATGGCGATTGGGTTTTGAGACCAAATAGAGAAATTTACTTGCAATGCCCTAAAATAACGGATGAAATCAGAAAAAGACGTTTTACCCTTTATGGGCACTTAGAGAGAATGAATGAAGATAGATTAACAAAGAAAATCCATACTTTCTTCCAAAACAGGAAAACAGACAAAAAAAATGGGTGGAGTGGCAAAGCAATAAAGGACTTAGAAGAAATGCAGATTGATCGGGAGACCCTACTCAGCAGAGACAAATTCAGACTAAAAGTTAAGAAGTTCAAAGGTTTTCAGGAAGACGCATGGAAAAGGAAAACAACTGGAGCCAAATGGTCGGATGAAAGGAAAAGAGTCCATTTGGAAAGGATGAAAGAGTTTTGGAGAAAGAGGAAGGAAGAGAGAAGAAAATAGTTATCTTAATGTGGTCCTTAGTTGGCCTGAAACGATTATAAAAAAAAACAAAACCTCATCCATACCTATTAAATATAAAGTATAAAAAGACATAGAATTACTGAAATCCATACTGCCTCGGATAAGAACCGTTAGAAGCTTAAAAGAGTAAGGGAAGGTGAAAGATCATTTAAAGATTAAACATACAGTGGAGCACCGTTTATACATTTTTAAAGGGACTGAGAAAAAAAAACGTATAAATGAAAAAATGTATAAACGAAATTCACAAAAGTTACGAACAATTTCGTAATAACCAACAATAAAAAGTCAGAAATAAATTAAACAAAATTAATAAAAAATATTACATGAAAATGAAATACAAGAGGTATGTAATACAAAACTTTTTATTCCGGATTTAATGTACAACTAGTACTACTATTCATATTCATTCAGCATTTACAAAATATTTTGTTCTTTTAGGCTGTAGGGCTTTTTTGGAATGCACAGAAAAAAGTTCATTGTGCACAGTTAAAAGTGTCATCTTAACTTTATCATTTAACTCACTGCTAATGAGGTATTCTTGCATGCTGTTAAAACCTGCCAAAGCTTGTTGAAAACTTGGTAGAGGTTTTTCAGTGCAATTTTCTAAGACTGTGTGCCTTTTTTAAGACGGGACAATCGGCAGGTAGGAATCTGAAGTTGAAATGCGCATTTTCTCTCTTCTTTAGTTCTTGAAAAAAACGTATAAATGAAATTTGCGATTTCAGGAAAACGTATAAATGAAATTATTTAACGTTAATATGCATTGGATTTTGCCAGGACCATTCAAAAAAACGTATAAATGATAAAAACATATAAACGAGAAACGTATAAACGGTGCTCCACTGTATATCTAAATTTGAAACTAAGTTTAAGAAGTATTTAACTTGTCAAAATAATTCTTTAGCAAGTAATTCATACATGAAGCTAAAATTGTATTTAAAAATAGCTAAATGACCATTGATCAAAATATTTTTTTTTTTCTGCTGCAAATCAAATGAGGTTAATTTAATAATGTAATGTGAGTAATCAGGTTGAATCAATTTTGTCATTTAGATTTCTCCCATTACCAAGAGATCGGGATATTGTTTTTTCTAAATTGTTTCTTTTTGTGGGATTTCAATAGAGGATTGACAGATTTAAAATTCATATATCCAGGCTGCATTAGATCAGGTCCAATTGAGTTAAAGCATTTTTTTTTTTGTTTACAAGTATAAACCGACATAATGATGTAAAAATCTTTATTCCTACATACCGTAATATTAAATAAGCCTGCCAGGACTTATTTATTTGTAGCTACTGCAATGTAATCACAATAACAAGGGCTACCATACATAAATATTTGAAATACAAACTTATAGTTGCATTATGTTAAGGTGACCAGATTTTAATATTGGTAAAGTGGGACACCATTGACTGGGGGGGGGGGGGGGGTTAAAATTAAACCGGAATCTTCAGTTCAACAACCAAAAAAATACGGAATTCAACATCCAAAAAAAAAAAATCGGGACTTTTTTAAAACACCGTGGGACGCGGGACAAATTGTTAAAAATCGGGACATCTGGTCACCTTAATTATGTATTTTCTATATACACACATAAAATATACAATACAATATAGAACCTGTTCACATGGGATGTGAAGTATCTGCTTTCTGGGTGGCCTATCATCTACTCTGGCAAAAGGGACCCCTCTTCAAATCTGATTTTTAGGCCATCATCTGATCTGGTTCTGGGGCCCAGATTGTACTTGTGGTGAACCTATGTGTATTGGCCGTATAAAATGTATTCCACTGAGTTAAAATAAAAGATAAAATAATTCATTTTCACCAAGTTATTTTATTAGATAGAATATATATTAACTCTTAAATTCATTTATTTCATTTTGTTATTTGTGCCAGTTGGCATCTTCTAAATTCTTTGGCAGTAACTAGAAATACTTCATTAGTAAATAAATATATATATATTTAGTTTGGTTCTGAAGGAATAGTGGGACATGATACTGTATAGATCCTTTTTTAAGGGATTTTCCCACTCCGGGACAAGGTTTGCTCAATATTTCGGCCCGGTGCCTCGGGCCTTCTTCTGGAGATGTATATCAATTACATTAATGTGGCGCAAATCTAACAATTCCCATTGTTAGTTTCTCGGATATGTTGTTCATTCCGAACCGTGGTGAGCCCACTGCTAGACTGGGGAGGGACGATTGTTAGATTTGCACCCACGTTAATGTAATTAATATACATATGAAGAAGGCCCGATGCACCAGGCCGAAATATCGAGCAAACTTCGCCCCAGAGTGGGAAAATCCCTCAAAAAAATTGTGTTTACAGAGTATATATATATATTTTTTTTTTTTTACTTCAATACATTCTTTTAATAAAAAAATAATTTATTTTGATATAAAAATAAATTTTTTCTGACCTGTAAGTTTTTGCGAAAAAATTTCAAATTCTCCTATTTTTCAAACAGGTTGCTAAATATAAACAAAATTTATGTTATTATAATAAAAAGAAAATTCATTAACTAGCAAGACTTTATTTTGTTTTATGTTAACAAGTTTCTTGCATATAAGATATTACTGTAATAATCAATCCCTTAAAAAGCAGACTATTGTCAATTTAATGATCAATTTGGATTCAGAAAAGACAGAGGAATCAGAGATGCTATTAGAGTAATGAGAACTAAATGTGAAAAGAATATAAAAGTTGGCAGAACAGTCTAGAAAGGTTGAGAAAGCATTTGACATGATGAGATCGGATAAACAGATGGAAATATTAAAAAAACAATTGGATTGGACTGGAGAGACCGAAGGCTGATAGCTGAATTGTATATGAACGAAACTGCAATAGTAAGGACCCAAGATAGAAACAATAAGGAAATGTATAATTGGCAGAGGGGTATGACAGAGATGCTGTTTGTCCCTTCAATATTTTT
>JAFIDM010000007.1:457185-483255 GCA_023159025.1 Thereuonema tuberculata
TTTTTTTTATTTCTTCATGTGTGTGTAGGCAGAACTTTTATTCCATGAATGATATAGAATTTACCTTTAATGAATGTTTTCGACCTTGACAGTTCAGGTTCCTTTGTCAGATTGATGTTCGGAAAATGTAAAGTCTACTTAACATGACCAAATGCATTATTGCTGTAAATCAACGTAATAAGTTGTGTTCACTACAAATCAGAAGTATTCTAAACCAGAGCTTATCAATTGATGTGCCGCAAGAACATTCTGAGTGCGTATTTATAAACAGCATTTATATTTCCTCATCAAAACGTTCTAATCTAGAAATGTTCTAGTCTAAATTTTAGACATCAAATAAACCTGGGCAAATGAAAATATTAATTCAGATTCAAATCATGCTAAAAAAAAACAGGGTTATCTTAAAGTGTTTAAAATAGACTATGAATATAATAGTTTATTTTAAACACTTAAGGATAACCATGAATTATTTTTTTAACATGATCTGAATCTGAATAAATTTTTAAAATCTGTGTAATTTTCAAAGAATGTATTACAGCAATAAAATCTTGGTGTGCCACAAGACTTTACAAACAAAATTTTATTATGTTGTGGGATTTTTGCAAATTTAAACAATGCACTGTAAAGCAAAAAAAGGTTGAAAAAAAAAAAAAAGCACCGTTTTAACACTGATGAATTATTCCTCCAGTTTGTTCATTACTTTTTATTGTTATTATTAATTACAAAGCAAAAATATACCTTTTAATACTATTACTACAAAAAAGTAAATATCCTGAATTATTACATGTATATAAATTCTATGACAAATAAATTCATTAACATTAACCCTGTAGCCACCATTTTTATAATAATTTTGACATTAAATTTTGATCAAATCATACAAAAGAAGCTAGTGAACAGCGAATACAGGAAGCAACTTAAATCGACTAGACAAGCAGTAGTAAATATAACATTGATTATCAATCTATATTAAAAAAAGGGTACAAATATATAAAATAAAAACAGATGTTTAGGGATTTGAAGTATTTCTTACTAACACTGGGTTATCAGAGATAAACAGTGCAAATTGCAATGTTCATGATAGGGCATTTATCAAAACAAACCTACTGTACATTCAGTCATTCTTATCTGAATGAAGTTATGTATATATTTCATAACCCAATTCATTAAAGAATTCTTATTTTGAACAATTCAGGCTTTTCATCTACAATATAATTCTTTTATTAAAGCCATATAATAATTATTAAACAATTTAATACATAAGACTTTAATTTTTTTTAACCATCTATTTCTAATTTGAAAAGGACTGTTTTCTTGAGAAATGCTTTCTTGATTTCATATATATTTCACTCTATGAAACTTTTTTTTTTTTATGTTTCATTTAATATTATTATTACTTTTATTAATTGTAATCACATAATTGATTAAACTTTACATTTTTTTTTTAACTACACAAAGGCACATATCTACAATTACAATAATAATTCATGATGAATGGATGATTTTGATTATTAATCTTCTTATAAGCTTCATATTTGATTTACAGGGTGTCTACAAAATCTGAATAAAAAAATTCCCCTGATTTCACGAACAATTACTTTTAAAATTCCCTGATCTGTTCAACCAAAAAAAAAAAAAAAAAAAAAACCTCCAAACCGATCTGTTCAACCAAAAAAATTCCCTGATTTTAAGGAATAATTGCAAAATTCCCTGATAATTCTCTGATTTTTTTCAGAATAACAAAATTCCCTGATAATTCCCGGTTTTCCCTGATTCTGTAGACACCCTGATTTAATCATATTATTAAAGGGAATTACATTATGAATATTTTTTTATATTAAACTAAATAATAACATTATCAAACTATTACACATGCTAAATTATTTTTCATTCTTAAAGGAATGAAAATGTAGGATATGTAATAGTTTGATATTATTTATACTTTGCTTCAAAATATTAATTACTTTGATAAATTAGTGTAAATCAAGTACAAAACATGTAAGGAGTTCAACAAATTCAAGATTGTGTGGGATTACTATCACAGATTATAGATATAATTAAAATGAGGAATGATTTTTAAATATACGCACAAGTATATTATACATTCAACTACAGTCAGTGATTTGATTTATATTTTTTCATTCTTTGTATTATGTCTAACTGCATAAAATGACGACTTTTATTTATTTATGTTCTTCCATATCTGGTCATATTAAAAAAAAAAAAAAAAAACCAACAACAAACACAAACGATTAGTTTTTTACCATTACACCAAAGATGCAGGAGTGGAAAGAGAAAGTGAACCACAAAATAAGCTTGCTCTTTTCAACTCAGAACACTCGTTTTCTACTTTTTAGCATTCTATTAATCCATATCCTGCATTCAAATCTCAGATGATCCGAGAGACTGAATCAGAGCTAAAAAGAACAAAGCTGATGTTACACAGAAAAGCTACTTTTCCAAATATTATTGCTCATATTTTAAAATGATTTATTAAGTCAATTATAATGGAAGTAGTAATCTAAGAATTCATGAGTAATGGATACAAAATATCCATTTTTTTTTAAGTACTACAATTCGTTTTGTATATGTTTCGAAATATATTTCCTAATATAACAAAGTTTAATAAACTATGCCAAATCTTCAGGCAAAGTATTCAAAATGCATTTCTATAGTGTATGGAAAAGAATGCATACACTTAAGACAGAAACAAAAATATTACATGGATTAATATGTAGTATATGAAATGGAAGAATCTGCTATATAATTTGAAAACATAATTGATAGCTATAAGTTCTTCAGTAAACAAACAAATAGTGCAATGGCTATGCCAAAATGTTTAGATGACTACTATATTGATAGTCACAATAAATCAATTTTTGAGCACAAATCGGTGCATCATTAGAAACAGAACTGCTACTACACATCATGATTTGAAAACTGGCTACGTCACTAATTAGTACAACAGATCCTCCGAATACTTATATAAGATATTTTGTGATATGATACAGTGATGAAATTCTAAGATGATTAGCTTTAACTTTAAAGATGCAGATACAAGCTTTACCATTATTTTCATATTACACTGAATATAAACTATGTTCCTTTTATATAAAACTATATATAAAAATCTTGTTTTTTTTTTCCTTAATCACTTGAAAGGAATTAACAGTAAAATTCATTAAATAAACTACTTCTTACCTACTATTACAGACAAAAGAATTACACAGTTTTCATTTCTTTTGATTACAATAAAAAAATATATAACCTGTTTCAGAATTTCTGTTTACAGTAGTTAGGGTTACTGCTTCATCACTAATTTCTATGCACATGTTCTTTTTTGTTTCATAGATTTTGTTGTAGTAGTGGCCTGCCTCTAGGGAGCCGTCATGGTGAATGCTAGTTATTAATTCGTACATGAAAGTAGAGTTTGCTGATCTTAAGCTTCTTTTACCTTTGTCAGATTGGCAGGAAGCAACTACAGTGTCATTGCAATAAGGTTTCAAACAGAACGACTGTGGAACTGAAACTGAAGTATCGATTTTTACAGGACTATTATCGATAAATTTATATCTTTTTAACTGGATAATGAGTATGTTGGGTAAACTATGAAGCTCCTTAACAAGTTTATGCTGCTTACCACCGCAGTTTCCACAATTATAATCCAGTATTTCGGGCTTGAAATACAAGTCAAGGGCTTCACCTATTGACATCACATCGCAGTCCTTTTCTGAATTGCAGAGATCCAATGACAAGTTGTAATAATTTGGAAATTTCTGGATTAAGTGATTGCACTGCACACAACTGTAAGATTCACAAAACTGGAATTCAAAATGTTCAGTGATAGGATTGATAAAATTGTGATTGCGAGTCAACCCTACTATTTCTGCCTCTTCTTTCAGTTTGATGAGTAGTTTTACCAACAGTTCATGTGCATCTTCCATGCTGCCACCTTTAAATGATTCCGTTTTCAATTCAATTGCCTTTTTTACCAAACTCAGTAATTTGCAAAGACCTTGTCGTGGTAAATTTTCAGCTTGATAATGGATCTGCAGAAGACTCAGAACTGATTCGGTGAGTGAATGCGAATTGTTGAAAATAGAAGAATTGTTTAGAAGGTCTTTCGTAAAACATTTCAGCACAAATAAGGACTGAAAAACACAACTCATGTAACATGTATTTCCTAAATTTGGGTATCCAATGATTTTTCTCTCCTTAGTTGCAAAACCATTCTTTGGTTTTGATTGGAGTACAGTATTGGAGGTGAAAATATCAACCTCCTTCAATGGCATTTCATGCTGAGTGCTGACTGGGCTTGAATTATCACTGTCCTTTAAGCTATTGCTTGCTCTTTTTTCAGAGTTGTTTGGCATCTGTACAGATGATTGAGTGTGTTCAATTCTGGGCAACTGTTTTTTTGGTGAATGTAATATAGCAGCAGGACTTAAAGTACTTATTACAGGTCTTGATAGGCACTTATTCTGCTGACTGGGACTATTTACTTTTCTTTTGCTTAATCGTCTACACTCTCTAATGGCAACAACAGTTGGCGTTTTGTTCTGTGAACGTCTCGTGTTATAAATGCTTGAAAATCTCTCCACAACTGTCTTCTTAAACTTTTGTTTAATAGATGTAATATTAGATCCTTTGGTGGGTTTGAGAACTGGATTGATGTTTTCTTTTGCCTTTTCATTTGTGTCCACATGCAGAATCTTCTTTTTAAGCCTTTTAAGTGGTAATCTATCAGGACTTCGTGTTCTTCTCTTCACAGCAAGTTGAACAGGAGACTCACAAGTACTGCTAGCTTCAGGGTTAACGTCCGCTTTCTCAAGTGACTGTGTTGGGTCTTTACTTTTGTCGTTGACTTCAGGAGGCATTTCTACTGGAGATAAGCTACTTACGTCACTATTCAAAGAATCAGTGGGGTCCTGTTCAATTTCTGGTTTTTGATTGTTATTAATGGGCTCAGACTTGTCTGAAATGGTTTCGTTTAACAACTGAGAATTCAAACCATTTTTCATCATAACTCTCATTCTCAATTTCTCTAGATAAATCTCAAGCCCACTTTTGCCCTCATTTTGAGTTTCTGAATCCACAGTTCTGTTTGGAACAACTGAACTGAAAGTTGTGTCATTTTTACTTTCAGAATGATGCACTACTGAGGAATTCTGGATTGCAGATATATTTTCCGCTACTTTAGAAATTACAGTGGATATATTTTTCCTTTTAATATTTGCTTCTGAAGCTTTACATCTTTCATTGTCTGAAAGCAAGGTTCTGTTATTTTGAGTCTTTGCCGGTGTTGGCAATTTGGAAATATCGGATATTTTCTTTGTTGATGTTGGCACTGTCTTTGGTAATGTTTTTAGTGGTTCTTTTTCAGTTACATTAGATGCAAAACTCATATTGTCCGAGTTTGACTGCACTTTCTTTTTTTCAGTCTGAAAACTATTTTGTGTTGTAGAATTAGAAATAAAAGATGTAGTTTCTAATGATGATGGAGTTGCTTCAAAATCCGTTTTTCCATCGCTAATAGCTGTGGAAGACATTGATGTTGTATTTAAGTGTTGATATTTCTGAAGAAACTTCAACAGCTTAACGAAACACTGGACCGACTGCTCGTCTTTTTCGTTTTCGGTTTTTAACGTCTTAAAGTATAAGTTAGTGCCATTCTTTAGACGAATGATGATGATTCTCTTTTCGGGTGGTCTCTCGAGTTTAAAGTCCACTTTTAAGAGTTGCGTCGGCTGCAGGTCATACTGGATGGTGGGCTTCTTTCTAAAATTGAACCACAGCGCGAGATTCCAAATAAATGGCGCCTTTTCCATAACAACAAACCGTCCTTTCTCGAAAGACCTGGAACCACAGCGCATGCCAGTGTAACTTATTAAACCGCACACCTCGAACTGTTTCACACGCGCCAAATTCGCAGACATATTGACGTGAGATCATTTACCAGTTCCGTCACAATCAAAAACGAAATCAAAAGTCTTGTATCAAAATACGAAATCGCAGGTAAACAAATAATAATAATAAGAAAACGATACTTCGTAATTTACAATCCTGGAAGCTCGAAGCTTCCGTCTTGAGCCACGAAACACGTTTTCATTCTTTTTACCTGAGACAGTTGCACACAGTAATACCTCTCAAATGTTAACTACTTGCTATTATTTAAAACAACCCGCCACAATTTACTTTCTGAATCGCTCACGTGGTGGCGTTGTCATCTTTTCTGTAAAGCGTTTTTAATATTAGTTCTCACTGCTGCCAAAATCAGAAATTTCTCTCTAAACTTGGAGGGTTTTGAGACACAGATGGAGGGAAAAAATCGTGTCGGAGGATAAAGGGGAATCTGGAAGTTTACGATTTGTAATTTAGAGTTGTTTTTTTTTCCCTACTGGAAATATATTCAGTGATTTTTTCATACTTAATGAAACAGAAAACGGGAAGCGAGTTTGAGGAGCAAACGAAAATTCGATGCGTTTTAGTTAGTGAAATGATATTCTTTGCTTTTTTTTATTTGGTTGTTTAGACGAGATGTGAGAGCTTTCTTTTCTAAATACCAAATTTCCCGAAATTGGGAAAATTGGAGGTAATAAGGTGAATTTTAGATGTTATTTTAAGAGTCTGCAGAAGAAAGCAGGTTTTAGAGTTGGCAACACTGTAGTTCACTTTTTGTCCGTTCGATGGCACTGCTACTGTCAACTGAAAGAAAATGCTGTGAAGATATTATTTGAAATGAAGTTTGTATATTTTCCATTCATATATTTATATTGTATATTTTTACGCATTTCCTTTAAAATCAATTTTTTCAGCCCACAAATTTGCTGTTCCTACTATGATCTGTAGTTTTATCATCCCTTTTTATTATAACTTTTTGACAATATAACTAAAACCTCTACGTGTTTTGTTTTGTTTTTTTCTTTGATTTTTATTCCATTAAATGCGTATTAAAATAACTCCGTATTAAATTCAGTATTATTTGTAATTATAATTTTGTATTTGAGGAAAATAGGAAATACGGAAAAAGAAAAAACAAACGGCAATGCCAAATTCTGGATAGCGTATTTGAACACATTTAAGACATAAGTTATCCCATTCTAAGATTAATATAAATCTTTTTATATTGTTAATTTTTTCCTTAGTGGCTTAATTTGAATCTACTATTTTGTATTTACCTTTAGAATATTAGATCGTTATTATACATCCATAAATTAAAGAAATCTTGGAATTGATTATTACTGATATATCGTATTGAAATCCTTTAATTTTTTATATATAAAAGAAATAAAATGTTTATAAAATTAAAATTGAAAATTAAAAAAAATCAAATTAAGTTGTTGAAATCCAATTTATTCTTTTATTAGAGTATTTTGAATATTTCTATAATATTAAACGAAGTTTTTGGGATTTTTTTTTTAAATAAACATACAAATTTAGATCTTTTATGAAATATAAATATTTTTTAACAAGGTAGTGGACCATTACCACACTAAGCATTAATAATAAAAACATATAAAAATGACATGTTTCGATGAGCCCCCCAAAAACGGCTCCCGTCATCAGACTTTTGGGGCTCATCATTTTAATGTTTTTGTTATTAATGCTTATTAGTGTGGTAATGGTCCACAACCTTGTTATTATTACAACCGCACGTTAAATATGTTTATTCCATTTATACATATTATTTTTTTTAAATATTAATAATTGTTATGCCACATAGCATTTTTATCCCATTTACACCAAAACAACACAAAACATGGTAGTTATTTGTGCTCTTTTATTATGTACTGCAGTTGAATTTTATTTGTCTTTTCTACAATTTACTAAGAATAAAGAGAAAACAGTGAATATATTCTACTTTTTATATTCTTACAGTATCAGTAGCTTTAGTAATTTTAGTAGTTGTAAATTTTTTTAACATTGCTCGATAATAATTATGAATTTAAAAATCAAGTTAATATTAAAGTATATGAAAGCAAAATTATTAAAAAAAAATCTTTGAATATAATTTAATGACATTGAGCCTATATTTTTTTATTGTTTTTATTTCAAGACAGAGTGATATTTCATTATGTCCGAAAATGAAGACTTAGATTTTTATGGATCTTGTTTAGATGAAATTGCATTAGAAGGTCTTGATGGTAAGATTTATTTCATTAGATTATTTAAGAATTTAAAATGATATCTTTTCCAAAACATTTTTTTTTACAGTTTTAAGATTTGTCACTACAAAGTGATTTTAATTATTTAAAGTCCCACTTTTTTTTTGTAGACAGTCTTGCTACCCTTATTATTATACTATGAGAATTCAAATAATTAAATAAGGAAACACACTTACTTAAGTTGTTGGTGAAAAATCTGACAATGAAGGACTAAACAGAACTTAACAAGATGGTGTAAGGAGCTTTAATTTAGTTAATTACTGTAAAAACCTTCCCATATCCCCATGCATTGTATGGTTTCACTTTTTATGCTGTAAAGATGGAATGCACAAAGCACTTCTAAATTATAGGATTTTTCACCAACTTCTTGTTAATATGTGCGTTTCCTTTGCATTCCTTTAATTGTTTATTAATCATGTTAAGCCTAAATATTGAGAGCTCAAAATCAGAATTAATTACTTAAAAAAAAAATAATAAATACTTTTTTGATAAGAGGT
Organism: Thereuonema tuberculata; assembly: GCA_023159025.1. NCBI lineage: Eukaryota > Metazoa > Arthropoda > Chilopoda > Scutigeromorpha > Scutigeridae > Thereuonema > Thereuonema tuberculata. The sequence goes on from JAFIDM010000007.1 coordinate 465,848, forward strand.
AGTACATATGTTTTTGTTTTTTGGTTTTTTAACTTGCTAACAATTATAGCAAAAATAAAGACAAAAGTTATAAAATGAGAGGTCATTTTCCTATTTTAATTCCTTTTTATGCTAATTTATAAGGAATTATAAATCTTTTAAAATAAATAAAATTTAATTAAACATTCATTTAAAAAAAATTAATAATAATTACAGTAAAACCCCGTTATTATGCTCGTCAAGGGACCATGACCTACAAGCTTAATAAGCGGGATAGCGCTATAGACGGGAAATGATTTATAAGATGGGGAAAGATTTTAGACACCATTTTACAGGAAAGATACTTGATTCTGCAATAGATATAGTGCAAATATGAGCTTATTTCCTATTAAAATTTTTTTGATTGTGGTTTGCCGTGTGTGTGCGCTACTGTTATGGATTATGATATTTTCAGTGCGGTTCAAGTAACTATTAACATCAATTGATATACCACCAGGAGCAACACTAACATATTTTCGGAGCAGATTTAGTGCACTGCCCGCTAGTTCACGCGCCTTTTCTAGAATGATTGGGCCACTTAATGGCACTGATGCATCACGGGACTGATGAATCCATTCAATTAGAATTTCCTCGGCATCTTCATATTTTCCACACTTTACTTTTTTTACGTTTGCAACCACCCTTCGCTGCATTGATAATTCAATTCTTATTTTTTATTATTGTTCTCAGACTGGATGAGGGAATTCCTTGAGATTCTGTGAAATCCTTCTGACTTAGTGTAGAATTCTCGTCCTACTTACAGAGAATTTGCAATTTTTCACTTATAGAAACGGATTTCCGCTTCGACATTTTGCACTAACTTACTGTATCACAGACCCGCACTTCAAAGAGTTCAAAGATTCCCTCCTACCAGGGAAAGAAAAGAATCTTTACAGTGTTACATTTCTTTTCGATACAAAATTTCCGATATAAAAAAAGCGCTACAAGCGGGATTTGAAGCGTTATAAGAGGGTAAAAGTAAACGGAGTTATATAGATAATTCCAGGGACCGTATGAAAGGAGCATAAAGAACGGGATAGTGCTAACGGGATAGTAATAACGGGGTTTTACTGTAACTGTTTTTATGATGTTAAATGTTTTTAAACCCAACAAGGCAGTTTTGTGTTTAGAAACTTTATTGCGATAGATATGTTTTATTTCTTATGAATTTGTAACTTTTGTTGCATACAATTTAATGAAATGAATGTCATATTTTAAATAGTTTTTTATATTTTTTATATATATATATTTTTCTCCAATGAGCAATGAAACTATAATAAGTTTAAACACAACTGCTTGATCCATAGTTTTTGGCTGATATCTTAGTTATCAATTTTATAATTGCATTTTTAAAAACTTTACAGACATAACATTTGCTTAAAAATGGTGAGCACACATGTTAAAAATCGATTGATATATACATGTTAAAAGCAAGGAATAATAACAATACTTAATAGGACAGTTTCAACCCACTAAACGTCGGGTTATCTTCAGCTTCCACCGACGTTCAGTGGGTTGAAACTATCCTGTTAAGTATTTTTATTATTCCTTGCTTTTAACATGTATATATCAATCGATTTTTAATATTTGTGCTCATCATTTTTTAAGCAAATGTTATGTCTATAAAGATTTCAACCCGCACACATTAAAAGATATTGCATGTTCAAAAACTAAAATTTTCTAAATACAGACAGACCTCCATTTACTAAATGGACCATTCTGCAACTTCTTACATAAGTCAAATTTTACATATTGTTGGATTTCCTCTTCCCGGCCGAGCAGTCTAAGGCGGCAGTTTGCCGTGTGGCCGATGTGGCGGGACCTGGGTTTGAATCCCGGTCGAGGACATGGTTCTTTGCTTTCTTTCCTGTGTTGTTTCCTTCTTTGTCTTTCGCCGTCTATGGCATCTTTGGGTTACCCTGCTCTGGGTTGGTGTCAGGAAGGGCATCCGACTGTAAAACGTCCTTTGCCAAAACCGATTAGTGAGCAAGTGCGCCTTGCTCATCAGCGACCCCACACGGTAAAGTGGGAAAAGCTGTAGGAGAAGAGAAGAAGAAGAATTGGATTTCCTTTTCCCCCCTTCTTTCAATATAGCCTATGTCACAAACACATATGGAAAACAATGCACTATCAATACAATTATCTACTAAAGACCACACATATTTAGATCATTGACAATTTCATCTCCAAATCGATTGCAGTTCATTTACAAGATGGTTTGTGTCTTACTTTGGGTTGTCATTTACCAGCAGTCATTTCAAAGAGCATTAAAAATGGCAAAAATAAATACATACATACTAGATGTGTTAGCACTATATGTAATGCATGTGTCACATATTCTTTACATAAGTGGAGGCCCATCACAGTAACTAGTGTCACCTAATTGGAACAATTAATCCACAAAGGAGTCCATATTGTTGAACCAAGGCTTGCCCTCATCCTTGGTTATGATGCTGCCACATTATCTCATTTTTGTTGAGGGGAATTTATCCTTATCTACTTGTTTAAAATCAATGTTTTTGAAGAATGGTGCGATGTTTATGCTTTTGATCTTTTATCAATATCAATGATAGGGCGGATGACCTTTAAAACTATTTGGATTGGTATTATTTGGCCTTAGAATATCTGTATACCATTGATAGCTATCCCTTACTCTCAAATAACCTTCCCAAGAATGGACTAACTGAATTTCTTTCATTCATTTCATCCTCAGATGTGGGATTTGTTAGATACCTTGGAATGTTACTTAATGCTCCAAGTGGATCTGTAACGTTTTTACTAGCTCTGATTTAGAAATTTTGTTAACTATCATGTGTATGACTCCTTCGTAAATCATTTACAGGATGACACAGACATTATCCTATTGGAAGGATAATCCTGACATAGTCTTGATGGAACCACAACAAGTTTTATGATGGAATGCACTTACGATCTTTTCTTAGGTCTGAAAGGTTTTTGGAGGATACTAACAATATACACTAAATTACTAATTTTTCAAGTAAATTGCATTTATTTAATAAATTCATTTCATTGCATTATTGATAAACAATTTTTTTTTTATTTCTAAGGTATTACACTATCCGCATTATGGTTGCGATTGTCAAAAAGGCCTCGGTTTCTGTTGCCTATTGATGAGCATACAAAGCCATTCCTGTGGAATTCCATTGTGCCAAACAAGGATCTTCAGTTCTATAAATTAAAAGAGCCACGGAAGCCATTGGTCATTTTCAATCGTTATGACTTTGTTGATATTGAGACAGGGATTATAACAGAACCAGTAAGTATATCTTAAGATTCCTAGTAGGATATGGACAGAAAGAATGCAATAATCAGATAGAGAAGAATACTAGTTATTTTCAAGTAACTTAAAATTACTTACAGGTAGAGTGGTACTAATATGCACCACTAAGGTATTAAAGCAACTTAATTGTTTTGATTCTGTAGTATGTATATAAAAAAAAAAGACATCATACAGTTAATAACAGTGACAGTTTCAATGATAGTACTTCATCAGATTTAAACAAGATCTCAGAAATATAAAGAGAGTACGAAGTGTATAAAATATTTAAAAGTAGGTAATGCCGAAAAAAAAAATTATCAGATCAATTCACAATTGTGTTGGTTCGTTCCTACGGCAATTAAAGAGGCTTAGCCGTAATTTTGGTTCTGGCATCCAAGTAGAGCTTAGAGAGAGATTCTGATCTAATTGAAGAGAATCATTGAGTCCCGGACATAGAAGAAGATGGTCTTCATCCATATAGGAATTTAGAGTTTTACAAATTACACATTCTTTTGATGAAAATATAACAGTTCTCTCCAGATTATCAAAAACAAAAACTGGAATAATATATAAAATATGTGGCGTAAGCCAAGAAAAGAGCCACAACTTCTTTTCTTGGTTTTCACTTATATAAGATATGAAAATTTTTAACTTTCATGAAAATTTTGGTTTACACTTGTTATCCTGCCACACGTTTGGTTTCTTTATTAAATAGCTCTGAGGTTTTTTCAATCAGAAGTTTTTTTGTTGCTTCTTTGGTAAGTGGTGTTGCTTAAGTGATGGAATTTTTGGAGCCCGACTTAGCTAAACTCTCAGCTACTTCATTGCCCTTCAGTTCAATGTTATTGTAGTGACTTATGGACACTTTCCCGCTTGTTAAAACATTGTTTCACATTTTGTACAAAATTCATCAATGAGTTGGAGGTTGACATATTAGATCAGAATCTGGCTTGTTCTTAGATAACAAAGTTCTGTTTTCCAGGCACCATTTCAGTCTAGTTGACACCATTTTTTCAAAAACTTTAGCCAAAATTGAGGCGAGGGCAATCGGTTGATAGGATGTCATATCTTCAGGAGGCTTCATATATTTCAAAATTGGTATTACTATTGCTTTAGTCCATTCAGTAGATAGGTTCATATTTCCAATCCAAAACCTGTTATAGATGAAAAGGAGAGCTCACAAGACAATAGGTCCAAGATGTTTAATGAATTCAGAAAATATTTGATCCAGTCCTGGTTGCTTCTTATTTTTTATACCTTAAATAGCCTCATGAAGTTCTTCTTCTGAGAAGGCTTTATTGAACAAATCTTGAACTTTTTCACCTTCACTAGAGGAGGGTATTTGTTTGCGATGATTTCATTCTATTTTTTTATAGATGCTTAGGAAGTCTTTATTGAGAAAGATAGAAAGTATTAAATTTGTTAGCAATAGTCTTATTATCCTCTATTTCCTTTCTGTTAATAAGAATTGGTGAATGTAATTTAATAGAGCCTTTATTATTTAGAGTATTAAATATTCTATACGCTTTGGCACTTTCAGTTCTATAATCAATATTGTTAATAAATTTGTTCCACGTTTCTTCTTTAGATAAGATTATCTGTTTTGTTTTGTTTTTTTTAAATTGCACATTCTCATCTCCAGTTTCTTCTTTAAGTCATCTTTTCCTTCTATCTGTTCAGCTACTTTTCTCACCTCATCTCTTTTCCTTCTTTGATTTATATTTTGATATCTTACCTCTTGGAATAGTATGTTCAGCACTAAGTATCATAACTACCTCAGGTTTATAAATTAAGGAATATGGAGACGCGTTATCCTTAAATTCTCCTACCAGTTTATTGATTAAAGCCTTAAAAACAGTCCAATTTGTTTTTTTTAAATTTCTCATGGTGTGAATTCTTCTATATGGGCTTTTGAATGTTAAATCCAAGGTTGTCTTTATCATACTGTGTCCACCCCTAGGATCACCTATCATCATCTTCGTACATTGGTCTGCTATGATAGCCGTCACTATAGTCAATTCGGGTCTCGTAGAGCTATCAGAATAATGAATTAAGATTAAGGTTGATTCGTGTCAAAAAGTATGTTTATTATATGTTTTACAATTTTGTAATAAACATAAAACCAAGTGATCTTGTATAATTTGCAATCAATCAAGTGCTTGCATTGTTAAAAGTGACACTACCATTGATTGGCACACAAAACTCATTTATTCAAGAGTCAAATACAATTTCTAGTGATGATCGCCTTGAGCTCCTTTAAATCTAAATCTCTATTTTCCACCATTCAGTCAACTCTACGTAAGTGGCTACGAGGGTCATGAATATCATGTTTTTTCTCAGGATAGTTGATTAAATATCGATATACCCCAATTCTATCCAATTACCAGTATTTTCCTGACCCAGTCAATGACCACCTAAAATCAGAAGTGGTTGGAACCATAAGGCCATGGAAAGCCCAATGGGGAATGATTCATGGGACTCTGACTCCTGGTTTGGGTTGTGGCACTACACACAGACACTAGTAACCTAGTAGCCCCTCACTATAGAGGTGCTAAAAATACGTAATTGCATTGGGATTTAACACAAATATTCGAAAAATTATATTGTGAAGACACAAAGTGAATAAATAAATGCTGAATCAAATGTGTGCTTCCTTATTATTGGGGCAAGGCGTTTAATGACCTATAATTTGCTAATAAATGACAAATAAAAAATGCATTTATGACCTAAAAATAGTAAAAAAAATGACAGAAAAATAAAAAAAAAATGACCAATAAAACATTTGAATTTATTACATTAAACCTTTTTTTTTTACCTTTTTTAACTTTGACAAACAAAAAAAAAAAAAAAGGTCTACTTGTTTTCTGGAAAAATTTGTTGGCTTAAATGAAGACAAGCAAAGATACTGAATGATAAATAAAATCTCAATGTATAAAAAAAAAAAATGACATCGTCTTTCAAAAAACTACTAAAAATGCTCAAAATGACCTAAAAATTGCAAAAGAATGCTCTAACGAATTGCCTTTATTTAACCAATTATTTAATGTTACGCATTTTCATATATGAGAGCCATGTTTCAACCTTCATAGAAAAAAGATGCAAAATCCTCAAATTCCTTGCCCTACTTATTATTGTATATAATCAAGATGTTACCGTAGGTTAAATTGTGGTTCCTATTTTTACTTTAATATTTCATTCTCTTAATACTTAATCAGAATTTTCAGAAATGTTAAAATTCAGCATAAGTTTCAGCCACGTAAACAGATGTCAAAAAGAAAATCAATTGGCTGAATTAAATAAACAGGGTTCCAAAAATTAATCTAATGTGAACCATATTTGAAATTTAAATTTCTGAGAAGTCCCATACAAAAACTCACAGAATGGCCCCTTTAAATTTGTGGTAACATTATATGCTCCATGTTATCTGTCAGATTTTATTTATACTTACATCAAAGCTTGGACATTTGATGTTTTTAATTTTTTTTTTAATAAGTGAGTTAGATATTTTTATTTCCTTATTTAGAAACATTGTCTGTGCTATTGAAGTTTTTTAGAAGTAATTTGATTTATTTTATTTATTTAAAATTAATTTCCTGACAGTTTTGAAATCTACCTATAAAAAGAAAAGTCCTGGCTCATCAACCCTTGGACCTAGAAAGCTGAAATGTTGCACAGAGGTTCCCTTTATGATGTAGACAAGGAATAAGGCCGGATGTTTCAAAATTCCCACTGGATAGGGAATAGAGGATTTAAATTTTTTGCTTTAAAGTTGCCTTAATGATATAGAAGTGTGTGACACCAACCCGCAATACATCTGAGTTATTCGAAGAAGGCCACAGTGGGCTGGGAACTTGTATATTTTCTGATCTCGATATTAATTTGCTAAATAAATAAAGTTGTTGTTGTTGTTTTTTATGCTATGTATGCAAGGGTTCCGGAGTGAAGCGACAGTACATGCCTAGTATCTTGATACATTCACTTGGAAAAATTAAAGAACTTATGATTTTGTATTTTGTTAATGTGTTTTATATCTTTTATATCATTATATGCATTATTTATAAAGAATGAGTAAGAACATTATGTGAGATACAATTTGTTTTAACTTACAATAAATAATCTCTTGAAGATAGCTTATTTTGATGAAAAATAAAGTATGGTAATCCTTTTTAGGAAGTTATTCCTGAAGATATCTATCCCATAGTCCCCATAAAAAAGCAGAATGTTAGAGGATCCTGTTCAACTTATCATACGAGGGAGGAGATCACTTCAGAAATCCGATCAAATGATGGAAAAGTTCTCTTAAAGCTAGAAGAAGTAGACGATCGGTAAGTATCTTCTTGGTCTTAATAATTTACATCTTTCAAATGTTCAGCATTTACTTGTAAGAAGTTCTTATAATATATACATGCCTAACACAGACCAACGTATGGAATCTGATAAAAAGAAATTCCGAATCTCTAAGTATTTATATACTAAATTTGTTATGGTATAAAATATCTGTAACCTCTTTAACCCCTAATTAAGTTGGCTAACATGTATGTTTGTGCTTTGTTTAAGATTAGATTAATTAATGTATGCAGGTTTTTGTAATTAAGATTTAATCTTTGCTTAATTACAAAAACCTGCATACATTTATTTTGAGTTTTTTTTTTTTTTTTTTTTTTTTTTTTATCCAAATCAAAACTATTTTGATTTGGATAAAGAAAAAAAAAAGTTCTTTTAAATTTGATGAAATTCCTTTTCTAATGTAATCCAAAGGTGTGTCTGAAATGTAAGGCTTAATTATTAGGCATTATTAGAATGTTTTATTCCTTTGATTGAATTCAGAGTATCAGGGCATTTATTGTATAGATCTCTACAGTTTCACTGTAGTATTCTGCATTAAAGTTACCATGATGCTAAAGTGGAAGACATTGGTTTTATATTAACTTAAGTCCTTTTTGTAATTTTTGAAAATTTTATAATCAAATCCCAGAATTATCTTTATTTTCGATTTCATCTTGCACGTTGGACTCTTTAATTATTACATCTAAACTGTTCACATTTCTTTACAAGTCAATATTCCTGTCTTTCAAAGCCTGACACTTTGTCATTGTACATTGATATAATAAATTAGATTTAATCTTTCAAAAGCCTTTGTTCAGGCCAAAAGTGGGTGAAAATCACAGTTTTATTGTTTTTAATGTAGAGAGAAGTTTTTTTGTAGATGGCAGCATCTTCGCTATTGACAAGAATTATTACTGGTATTGTAGATGCTATTGTATTGAGTACAGCTTTAGTACCTTACTACTTTTTTGTTTCTTTTTTATCTCCATTTTTCCATATCTCATGTGATCAGTGCCTATCTCCTGTTGTTATGCTGTTGCTTCTCGAGAACCAACTTGATCTTATTGCAGTTAACACATGAATTATCCTGCTCGTTATCCATCAATTTTTATCCATCATAAGATAAATGCTGATCCAACACATGAAAATCCTGAATATGGTTGTTCTCAAAAACAGGAACTATACTTGACATATGATGCTTTTTTGCATATTATTTTTTTCTTTTTTATGCTGAAAGTACAGTAAAACCTCTCAAATCTGGCCCCCACGGTAATCCGGCCTGTCCTGAGTAAAAAAAAAAATTTTTAATACTAAATTCGTTTCCCTATCTGCACGTATTCATTATGAGTGAAAAAAGAAAGAAAAACTTTATCACTATGGAACAGAAGCTTAATGCGGAGAATCTGCAAAACAAATATCACTAGAGCTTGGTGTCGGAAAAAGCACATTTGTATTGTTTTTAATAAACATTTGAGTGCAAAATTATGAAAATGGGGTTAAATTAATTAAACCTGGCATTAGGTCTTCAGAAAAATTGAGCTATTGAGTTATTTTAAGAACACTCTCAGTAGTCCGGCTTTTCTGTAATCCGGCCTACTGGGCGCCATATTAGGGCGGATTTGAAAGGTTTTACTATATCAAAAAAATCACTTGTAATATCTTAAACTTTGTTTATATTTAATTTTAAATGGCTTTTGGTTATCTCTTAATTTTGACTTTGCTTTCCTAATTGTATTGTTTTCCATTTAATTTTAGATGGGGAGAAAGACTTGTCGTAGTTGCTTCACAAGAGCTGCGATACCGAGCCTTGGTTGGAAATGATTTTGATCCAATTATCAAGTTAACAGACTTACAGTATTTAATGCTTGAAAGGATAGGAAGGTAGCTACACATTTTATAACATTTTCAAATTTTCAAGAACAACAATTCAGTTCATGAAAGAAGAGCTTTTGATGTCGTAATTTCCTTATGGATTGATTTGTCCAGGACGTAACAGCGCCATCTATTGCTAAGATGCGTAACTGAAATCTTATAAACATTACGAAAACATTCTGGTTTTTGTAGTTTCTACAATTACAAATACATTTCTATATTATTGTTATTATTATTTTAATAATTAAAAACGTTCCATACTATTCCCCTTGCTTGGCTACGCAAAGTTTGTCCTTTCTTGGTCACGCTTACGCGATCACAAATGGCACCATCTTGGACCGACTGCTCGGAGTTCAAGTTGATGATGTCATGACTGGTGACGTTTTGTTCCAGACAAAATCGATCGCTACGGAATGACCATATATGGCAAACCCTTCTTTTTTGAAAATTTCTATAGGACTGCTTGAAATAATTTTACTGTTAAAAATGTATTGGGGCAAAAATAGAAAAAAAAGAAGAAATGGGAAGAAAAATCTATAAAATGCACAAATTCGTTGGAATTGTTTGCTTTTAACGCATTGAGCCATTATCAATAGCAATCTGGGACAGCTGTTTCATCCTTATTAGGACTCATCAGCCAGATTTAGCTTTGATAATGCTATTATGAAAAAACTCAGTTGAGATTTCTTATCTGTAAAGAAGTTCTTTTTTGAATCACCTTTGGCTACAGTTTGAATGATGTAAAAGAATATACTGAGAAAAGGCCAAGAAAAAAAAAAAAAAAAAAAAAAGGGCATTTGAATAATATTCAAGAGAAATTCAGGTAGTCCTTATATGGCAATGTTGTTTCAAACATTTTATCTGGCTTCCATTTTCCTGTAAATGCTATGTAAAGATTACAGTAGCTTTCTCTTGACCGTGGATGAAGTATTTTCAAACCATTATTTGCATAATAACTTAAGAGTTTTATTTAATGTGAGTATGACTTAGAAAGAAAGTTTTTTTTTAATTCAAATTTTACTCCATGCATAATTCAAACAAAATAACTTGCTCTTATTTTAAAAGATTTTGCACACTTTGACTTACTGCTCCACATAAGCTCTATTTTTTACTTAGGTTATTTGCATTATAAATATTGAAACTGAATTTTTTTTTAGGTCTCGATATCATGGAGAGGTAACCCAAGGGAAATATAGCTTGAGTGTTTTAAAGGAATCTCCCAAAAATTTACATTACCAGCGGAAGCTACTTTTAGCAAAGCACTTAATTGTGAAACAGGTAATTACTGTATAAATAATGTTTGTAGTTAAAATCCTTTCATTACAAAAGAAAATTTTAGAACTGTAAAGAAATCAGGAATAAAAATTTCATAATTTTATAAGGAAAAAAAATATTTTTCTAGACTCCACATTTTACAATTGCAATTGATATTTTGTCAGTTTTTCTGCAGATACTCAGTGTGTCTGTAAAAACTGAAAATCTTAAACTTGAGAAAATCCCATAAATTATTAGCTGTAAAAAAATAATTTGTTTTTGGCAATTTAGGCTTTAAATTTAACAGGAACTATCAATTGTAAATCATTTGTAGTTAATGTTTAACATGTTTACAGTTAAGTATGGAATATTAATGCAATTTACTGATCGTTATCTGTACGTAAGTAATTTAGATGTTATCAATGTTTTCAGTTTCTCCTCATTAAGGAAATACTTAATTCATTGAAAAAGGATTAGAATTAAAAAAAAAAAAAATGTTAATTGAAAGTAAATTTATAAGAAATTCTATATTAATCTTACACTTTGAATAGTAAAAATCTTTAATTATTATTCAGGAAGTGGATATTACACAAATAGATAAAAATTCAAAAATGAAGGTGATTGAGAGCCCTTTCAAGAATTGAAATTTATATCATTTGTTTCTTGAAAGATAATATTTGAAATGATTCTATTATTATATTAAAATTAAAATTAAAAAAGAGGATCAAACACACTAAAGTAAATATAAACACATTTACTAAATTCCTATTCGTCACATGTTACGAATATCATTTACAAACCTCTTCTTCAGACTACAAATGAGAAAGAATACAAATTAGGCCTTCCTAAACAAAATTATAAAACATTCTTAATAATATTACAATAGCTAAGTATTAAAATACATGTTGCTTATTAATATAAGCATATTTAATTATTGTTTATAATGATCAATAATTAAAAGCAAAGTTAATATAGCTGATATTGTAAGGCATTTGTTATTGAAACTTCAGTATTATAGCATTTCTTAGATTTAATCAACAAAGATTCGTAAAATTTACGTAAGTATTGATCAATTATTGTCAAAATATTATAATAATAACTATCTATTATTATACTTTACAGTCAACTCAAAGTTTCCATAATCTTATCCAGGGTAGAATTATTCTGAAAATTTCAAGCAAGCAGTTTGGAAAAAATGCTTATGAAACTTCTTTAGCCTATCATCCTATTTACAGAAACTGCCGTTGTGCATTTTCTTTAAAAAACAAAACAAAAAACAGTTGGTTTTCGAAAAAAACAAATTATATTAATCACTTACTGCTTAGAGCAGAAAGCTTGATTTTGACTAGTTGCAAAATTTATGAAGGATTCTCATTATAACATGCATTGCATGGTTTATATATTATTGGGTTGCAAAATCTACATTTAAGATAAAGGGGGAAAAGGTAAAATAATTTTATATGAAAATTAAAAATTAATGGAACCCACAGAGAATTCAGAGGAAAATTCCTTAGACATCCATGGAGTACATAAAAATATATATTTTTAAGATATCACCAGCATTTTCATTGCATGTTGTAGATGGATGCCATAAAATTTGGATTTCATTTAATTGAATGTATAAAGAAAATTTACCTTATCGGATGTTTTAAAATACCTCATTGTTTTGCCATTGGCCTTTTAAATCTGCCAATACCACTTTGTATTGGTGTAAATACAAAATTTATTACAGTTTCCGAATGTTTAATTGTCTGTTAGACTTTACGACTTACAGACTTAAACGTTTTATAGAAATGTAATGCCCTTCTATTTATTAATTATTTCCAACTTTTTGCTTGAATAAACTTTATTTTTCGAATACTGCAGAACTTTGTGCTTTCAGTTCTTTGATAATTCCTTTTTTTAAATTTCTTTAGATTCACTATCAGCGCAACATAAGTGGCCAGACTTCCAATGGAATGTTGCTTCACTTGACCCGCTTCTTTGTGGAGAGAAAACCAAAGTTTTTCCTACTTTTAAAACAACTTTGTGAAATCCTGTCAAAGAAACCACAGCAGCAGGAAACTCTTCAGAAGCTACGAACAGAAATGGTGTGTATTAGTAGACCTGTTTATAAATGAATTTATAGGTTTCTGAAAGATGCCTTATATCCCAGGTTTGTCTGTCTGTGGACACATATCCCACAATGCTTCGCATCGGCTTCTGTTAGTCAGTTGTAGGTGGCCTGTTAGCTCAGTTGGTTAGAGCGTTGGTCTAATAACGCGAAGGTCGTGGGTTTGATCCCCTCATCAACTTAATTTTTTTTTTTTTCTTTAAATCATTATTAGAAATTCAGTGTATTAACAAAGTTCGAGTTAAGAATGACGATTATTCCATATAAATAGGGGTTGGTAAGAGAGCATGGGGTCGCAAACAGACTCGCGCGAGCATCTTCTAGATCACCCCGGCACAGTCTATTCTAAGGTAAAGGTGACTCAGAAGCCGTTGCAAAGCACTGTGATTGGTTTACTAAATCGCTATCCCTACCTAGTTTAATATTAATTTTAAGTTTTTAAAGCATTTTAGGAAAAAGACAAAATTGCTCTGCATAACTTTCAAGTATTCTTCACTTTTGGATATTTACTTTTTTATTGCAATGGGATATATATATCTATTCATTCTGCTTTTTAAGAATGTTTTGCAATCTTAAAACATTAGGATTGCAGATATCCTAATGTTTTAATATTGCTAATGATTTATTGCTGAAAATTTGTATCAGCTTATGATGTTTTTATATGTAATGTTTTATGTGTCTACCAGAAGTTTGCAAATAGATGTCACAATTAACAGTAAATTCATATTGTCACTCCTATATAATTGGCTGAATTCAATGAAAAATGTTTTGTATTGCAAGTCATAATCACTTTAGATTTAAATAATCCAATGATTTGATACTAATTGCATGGTAGTCTTTTAGTTTGTGAACAGGTCTTTCATTCCATTATTGTCTAATGAAATGAAAATCGATGCACATTCTGCTCATTATAAGATTATTTCGTAAAATGAGAAGGTAAATAATAAATATATTGAAATCAAAGTTCGATTCTGGAGACAGCTTGAGTGCTTCTTTCTTCTTTGTTTGTTCCCTTCTTCAATAACTCTTGATTGCCTCACTGTGTTCAGAGCAGCTTTTGATTGACAAAATAGCTGTAGTCATTGTCCCTTAAATAGGTTAAAGCAGTGGTCTGCAACTTGCGGCCCGTAGGCCGAATGCGGCCCCCGAGGCATTTTGGTACGGCCCGCGAGGCGTCTTAATATATAAGATTGCATAAAATATATATATCAAATACATAATTAGCGTTTTATTTTTAAAACTAAAATATCTGTACACAAATACTGTAGGTTTACTCTGTATACTATACTGTAATGACATAATGCTCAAGTGCGGTCCGCACTAATCCCCACGTAAAATATTTGGTCCTCTTACAACAAAAGGTTGCCGACAGGTGGGTTAAAGGATAAGTAGCAATGAGCTTGAGCATTAATTCAAATAAAAATCCTAAAATACTTATTTATATATATATTATAAATTCCACAACAGTGGTTAACAATATCAATGAATTTTGTGCATCTGGCAATATTTATATGTTATCATATCAAAGCTACTTTCATGACAAGCATTTTGCACACAATTAAATGGTACTTCGAGTTTTGCAAATGTTCACTACAACATATTTTTATGCATTTTCCATCTAATAAGTTTTCTTCTTTAATGCTGTTTTCTGTTACATATTTTTGACATTTATAGCTATATTGAAATTCCTATTCCTTTTACATTTCATTATTTCACTATTTCTGAATCAATATGGACTTAGTTGCTATTAAAACTAATATACAATATATATTTATACAGTGTTACCTCCGAATAACGGACAGTCACGGGACCGCAAGTTTTGTCCGTTATTGGGAGGTGTCCGCTATTGGGGAGGACTGTCTTTTTTTTATTTTTTAGCTTATAGCATGTCATTTAATGAAAAATTACGTACAATCTTAATTAAATTTCTACAAATATCATTGCGATATGAGAGAATATGAACAATTGCAAATTATTTACTATATTCCTTTTTAAATGAGTGCTAATCCGTTTGTCTTACTTAAAATAATGACAAAATTAATTACAGTATATAGAAAATTAATTTCTAGTCATCCGTTTGATGCCTTAAACGTGTCCAATCCTAAAGTTTGACCGACTTCTCTGGCTTTTCCTTGAAGGAAAACACCGCTTATAGGAATGTTCTTTGCACGAGCAAAGCGGAACCATTTTATCACCATTTCGTTGATTTTGCTTTTAGTTTCAGTTTTACGAAACTTCAAATTCTTCGAATTTTCGTTTGAATTCACCATCCACATTTTTCTAATCTCATCTTTGTCCTTTAAAAGTTCACTCATATGAGTTTTCCCAACTTTAAAACGTTCAGCAAGACAACTCACACTCAGTTTTTCTTTTTATTAGAAACTTCAAGAACATCAATTTTTTCTTTCAGTGCCAATCTCTTCCTTTTTGACGTCATTTTAATTCGCACTAAATTTAATCAACTCGTTTGTAGGATAGCTTTACGAGGGATTGATATTTACAAAGCAACTGCAGTGAAAAAAAAGGGCCTCAGATTCGTGCATTGAATCATGGGACACCGATACAATGTATGAATGTAAGGGGGGGGGGACACCGATACAATGTATCAATGTATACGACACCGATGTAAATACAACCATGATGTGTTTGTCGAAATGTTAATCAAAAAAAAAATAATTTTTTTTACAGTTAAAATAACTGTCCGCTATTCAGAGTGTCCGCTATTCGGAGTGGATAACATGGAATGTCCTATTTTAAGGGACTGGAACCCGCAATAATATCCGCTATTCGGAGTGTCCTTTAAAGGAGGTTACACTGTATATTCATAGAACCCATTTAACTCATTACCTAATGCTTCTATATGAGTAGAAGAACTTTTTAGTTGTTTAATTTAGCATTCACTACTATTTCTTGATGCTAATTCAACAGCAGTAATATACTTTCCCAATTTAAAAAAAAAAAAATATTATATTTGCTATAATTTCAGACCAAAAAATAGAAAATTTGATGAAGAAAATCATTTATTTTAAAACAAGGGGAGTTCAAAGTAACTCAATATAGTAGACCATAATTTTGTGGCGTATAATGCAGTTCTTGCTTTTTGGAAATCCTATGATATTCTTGAATTAAGTTAGATCTGGGATATCAGCTCATTTAAATAAAGCTTTAAGAATGAAAATCATTATTTTACTCAGAATCTTATTACGTAAATGGCTGTTATAGTTATTTAATTACATCAAAAAGAACTGTTTTGATAGCTGACCAGTCAAGTGCTCTGTTTAAGTAATCTCATGTGATTATACATTTGTGTGACTGCTTTTTTGGATGTAGGGTCGAAAAGATTGTGACTAAAGCACCACATAAGATGGATATTTCAAAGCCATTACATAGACGGCAGTGTGGATTTAGAAGTTTAAGGGATAATCTAAGGAAAGGAGCTTTCTTTTGCTGACTCTACTTACGTGATTATAGGAACTGATTTTGGGCTATCTATTTATTTGTATTATAAAATATTGTTCCTTTTATTCATGATCCATGTGTAATTTTTTCTGTGTAATTTTATTGTTTTATTTCATTCAGTTGATGATAGGCTTAATGGGCACTAATGAAAATGCACCTACAGAAAAGACATTGTGTGGGACAATTGATTAAAAGCCTATAATCCGTCACTGCTGGGCAATACACATGTTGTTTCATTTAACTTAAATAACATAAACCTCCTGTCTATACCTTGTGCTGTCTTTTTTTTTGTCTTTGTCCTTGAAACTCCTGAAAAAGAAATTCCCCTAGAATTCCAAAACTGTCAGAACCTTACCATCCTCCTAAGAATAGAGTAAACCGCCTTCCTTTATTTATCTGTTTGATTATTGATCAAATCTAATACTAGAACAATAATATCTTTTGTGACATTAACACACACGGGAAGTGCAGAGCAAGAAAGAAAGTGTCCTAATTGTAAATTTCTTATAAGTAGGATTTTTCTCTTTAGTAGTAAATTGCTTGACACTTAGTTTGTGCTTATCAGCCAAGCTTAGACACTTCTGAGCACTACTCAAGTCAACAGTTAATAAAAAAATTCTAGCTTTATTAAAGAGGAAATAACATAAGTTAGTGACTTCATCTTCACAATTCCTTTTATGAAGGCGATGTAAGTGTTATGTTGTATTTAAGCAAATCATGATTAATGAGAATAATGTTAAAGGATTATAACTTAAATGTACAACTTGTACTTGCTATTAAATTGTTCTTTTCAAAGATAAGAAAAATATAAATTAACATGAGGCTTTTGTTGAATAATCAAAGGTGAGATAATGTAATTTTATTTTATTTTATTAGTAATTTTTTTTTTTTTTTGCTTAGGGAATGAAGGAAGGAAGTTTTAAGAAAATGTTTCAGAAGCATCTACTGCAGCTTACCAACATTATCATGGTGAGTACTTGCTAAATTTTTATTACTCATCAACAGTTTCTTAGCTCAAGTGATTAGGTGCGTGTCTAAAGCTGCTAGAACTGGGTACAATCCCTTGCAGAGGAGGAAGTTGTTCTC